>AYEL01084188.1:0-20304 GCA_000484575.1 Olivierus martensii
TATAATATTTTCCTTTATAAATTATATATTTAATTTTATTATATTATTTTAAGTTAGTTAAATTATTTATATATGATTTAATCAAAATTTATTAGTAAAAAATTATTAAAAATGTAAGAAAATTTCTGAAATTTAAATTTTTTTCAATATTTTTAGGATGAAGTCAGTTTGAATATGGAAAAATATAGTAAAGCTGAATTAATAAGTATATTAAAAGAACAAAATGTAAAATTAAATCGATATCAGAATCGTTTAAGTGGTAAGAAATGTTTTATATTTGAAAATTTATTAAATTAATGTAGTAATGTACAGTTAGTAAAAATAATATGCAATATATGATATCCATCATGATAAATAGACAAAAATGTCTTAGCATAATAATCTTAGATTTCTTTCCAGTCGGAAATTTTTTATAAATCATCGAGCAGGTCAAGAAGTTTAATCACTGAAATAAATATTTTATAAAATGGAAATAGGAAATGTAGATAGGTATTTAAAATAAAAATCTTAATTAAGTACATAAAAATCTCAATGTTTTAAGGAAGTTTACAATTTTATATTAGGCTACATTCATTATAGCACTGGGCCGCAGGTGTAACTTAAATTTAACTTGGAGTAAATAATGTACATGTTCATTATAAATAATAACTTTAAGTTGATCTTATTAAAATTTTTTAAAAATGAAACTAAGAATTAAACTAAAATAAAATAAAATAATGCACAAGTCTATTATAACAATATTGGGCCGATTTTATTAAAATTATGCATACATTTGGAGACATCTTCAGTTAATCGGGATTACTGATAGTCCCAATTGTAGATATCGAGGAGATGAAACTTCTCTTCATATTTTGTGTGAATGTGTGATTCTTTCAGGGCTAAGGTATGATTTTAGAGGGTTGTATTTCTTGCACCAAAAGATCTTTTAGAGCCCCATTGAAGAAGAAAGTCTTCTGTGTGTAAGACAGGACATATTAGATGATTCTATTAGGGATGCACAATAGATCACTGGTTGATTGCAGTGCTAAGGCTGTTTAAAACTTTTTTTTCTTACAGTGCATACATGCAGAAATTGCTTGAACTTCAACTTTTATTTTAAAAGAATACATATCAACAAATACTTTCTTTTGCTAAAAACTCTTTGCATATTAAATACATTTTATATTAAGTTAAATTTCTTTGGCACTGGCTGTTTATATTAAACTATAAAATTTTTATAAAAATTTTTTATTTATCAATAAATTAAAAACTCCCTTAAATTTTATATGTTATAATAAATTTATAATAACAACTCTTGTTTTTCTTTTCATTGCCAATTAATTTGTATATATTAATTCTTAATTTTATTTTTATTAAAGTATCTTTTTTACTTTATACAGTGAGTCCTCGTTTAACATTAGGATTAGATACCTGAAAATTGCAACTTTATCTGAAATGACATTAACTGAAATCAGTAAACCCAAAAACCTAGTATTATAGTCAGGATTATATTCCTACATTTTTTCTGGTACTAGAATTGATACTATTTGGTAAATTATCATCTAATTATTATTGTACTGTTCAGTAATGGAATGAAATGAATGAAAAGCATGATGATTTTAAATATAGCATATTTTATGTTACATAGCAGATTATGTATGTATTTTATGTTACATAGAATATAAAATATGTTATGTTTTATATAAAAAGAAAATTATTTTCTAATAAAAGACACATTAGAATTACTATAATTTAAAGTTAAATCTTTTGCCGTTATTACTAAAATTACATAAAGAAAAACCCAAAAGCAAAATTAAATTTTAAATATGTTTAAATAACAGTCAATAAGATATATTAAAATTCACAATATATTCGTGATTTGTTTTTCTTAATATTAGTTCTCAATCATTTGTTAATGATGGTGCTATTCCAATCCCTATCACATGTCAACTACACTTGAGAAGAATAGGTGGATTATAGAAGAAGGAGATCGACAAGCTGAACCTGACACTCATATGAATTTTTTAAAAGATAGGATCCTAATTCAATCCCTGGTGTTCTCTAGTTGGAAAGTCAAAGTGTTTCTATTGAAAAATCTGACAAGTTGTCCTATTGCAATATAGTTTAACACACTGTTCATAAACAATATTGTATATTTGAATTAGCATTTACATAAAATGTAGTTATCTAGTTTTATATAACTACTACTATTGGCTTCCAACATGTTTTCTTTCTGTTATGCAGGAAAATGTGCGAAAATATGACTTTATAACTAATAAAAACTTCACAGCTCATTAAGTGAAAAACAACATAAAATTTGAATTTCACCAACGCGAAGTGACCCCTTTAGGAGTCTTTTACTCCATGCGGGGTCAGACGGTGGATATATTCTAGCCCCCTACCCACAGGAGCTAAATTGTGTCTTCTACGCCTCCGTATCTTATAATGGCAGATCATCACTACTGAATTTTATGAAAATTCAGTAGTGATGATACATACAGAAATGGGATCGATCTTATAAGCAACATTTTTTTCGGAAACTAGGCTAATAAGATTATTTGCATTTATAAATAATATTTCTGTACCTCGGAGGCATATGACACTATGTTCAATTTCAAAAAATTGGACATAGTGTCATACCTCAAAGATACAGATTTATATATAGATAGATAAAAATATATTTTCGCTTCCGTTTTGTTATCTATGTTACAATTTGAGCAGGGACATCTTGCCCATTCGAATTTATATTACTATTAATTAGAAATTGGAAAAATTGTATCCGAAATTAGGAAATAAATAAGATTTCAATTGCTTTACAATTTTTGTATTCTTGTTTGATACAGTTACTTATTCTTCAGCGTGGTAAAATTAATTTTAGCAACATACACTAATGCAATTAACATACCACTTTTGAAGTTTGATTAGGCTAGTTGAGCGCTTTCCTTTATAACAGCGTTTCTCAAACTATGGGTCGCGACCCTATTTGGGGTCGCGAAGCGAAATGCTGGAGTCGCAAAAATTAAATTCAAATACTTGAATTTCAGTTTATATGTAATTACAAAAATTAAATTCAAATACTTGAATTTCAGTTTATATGTAATTTCCACAAATCCCCAATATTTAACGTATGACAACATATGTATTTTCAATGTAGTTTCCTGATTGTGTTAATTTTAATACGTGTATAAATGATTTATGTATTTGTATGTTTTAATTCATATTTAATACCTGGGGGTCGCGAACAATCTCGTAATGAAAAACGGGGTCGTGAATGAAAAAAGTTTGAGAAACGCTGCTTTACAAGGATGTGAAAGTACAATATTTTTATTAATTTAGCACTTTATTTAAAATAATATCCATACGATATAATTACGAATTATATGTATTTTTATCTTGTTCTGTGGATTGCTTTGATATGGATAATGAGCATGCTCTGAACCATCGACAAAAAATTAATAGTAATGAAAATTTGCCATTAAAGAATTTTAAATACAGGTATCCCTCCTATAACACGGCTTTCTACAACACGGTTTCGGTCTAACACTCTCTGAAAATTGCGGAAACCCTTATGTAACACGGTATTTCTACACCACGGGTTTTAGAAACTTACGTTTATTCTCTTACAACACAAAACAGTTTCATTAATTTTTGTAAATCCACAAACTATGGACACACAATACACACATAAATTGCAGTCATTGAGGAATACTTTGCTAAAATTAGTCATAAATGCAATATCGCTAGTTTGCAGTGAAAGAGATGATATGCAATTCAATTTCTAAATAGAAATTGAATTGCAGAGAAAAATTGAGTTAATTGACGATAATTGAATATTTTGTATTCCAAACGTTCAGTTCTTGGATAAAAAATAAGTTTTCTTCTTCAATAGAGAAACGTGAAAGAGAAGAAAAACTTTTTTATTCATAAATTTTTTCGGGTATATGTAAAGGAACGACTGTTTTCTAGCGGGTTAGATTAGAGATTTTGTAAAGATAGCAGAAGATATACAAACTTTAAATGCATAAAAATGTTCGGAAAGTGAAGTTGATATTGTTAAAAAGAAAAAAGTTCTCATTTTTAATGAACAGCCTTAAGGAAGATACAATTATTAAATGAATGTATACTTTTCTCTTTCCTTTTGTTAAAAAGAAAGTTATTTACAGTATTTTTAATTGATTTTGGAACGTAATTCTCCTTTTTGTATTGGCTCTAGGTCTCCTATAGCACGGTTCCACACAACACGGTGTTTTTTAGGAACCTATCTACCGCGTTATAGGAGGGATACCCGTAATTCTTCTTCAATAGAGAAACGTGAAAGAGAAGAAAAACTTTTTTATTCATAAATTTTTTCGGGTATATGTAAAGGAACGACTGTTTTCTAGCGGGTTAGATTAGAGATTTTGTAAAGATAGCAGAAGATATACAAACTTTAAATGCATAAAAATGTTCGGAAAGTGAAGTTGATATTGTTAAAAAGAAAAAAGTTCTCATTTTTAATGAACAGCCTTAAGGAAGATACAATTATTAAATGAATGTATACTTTTCTCTTTCCTTTTGTTAAAAAGAAAGTTATTTACAGTATTTTTAATTGATTTTGGAACGTAATTCTCCTTTTTGTATTGGCTCTAGGTCTCCTATAGCACGGTTCCACACAACACGGTGTTTTTTAGGAACCTATCTACCGCGTTATAGGAGGGATACCCGTAATAGATATCTTTTGATGAGAGGTTCGATTTTAAAATAATAAAAATTCGTATGCTATATCTACATTATCAATACATAAAATTATCTGCATTACGAAAACTATGGCAAAGCATTTACATTTTTCGACATATATTTAAAAAGTAAAAATTAATAATTCTGCAGTAAAATATCAAAAATTCCTTCTAATTTATAAAATATTGTACAGTATTAAAATTCTGCAGATTGCTAAGTTTTCAGTGAATTAAAAAACTCATACCCCAAAATATAGGCTACTTAAAATCGTATATTGATGATTCCTTTATATAAATCAGCAGTTCTCAACATTTTCATAATGCGATAATGCGTACCATCAAACTCAAAATTTAAAAATTTCTGTGCCACCAACAAATAGGAAGTCAAGATTATACAGTACCACTAGTCGTGTTTCGCGTACCACAGGTTGAGACTGATATAAATGATTCATCCTGAAATATCGTATATCTAATTTAGATACTTAATTCGGAAATTTTTCATTACTAATAGATTTTTATCGATGTTTTTCAAATTAATTAGGTATGGATTATATGAAAATCATAATAATAATTATTTATGCATATATATTAAATGGAATGAAAAATATTCCATTTTATGTACTAAACAAAATCAGAAAAATGAAATTAACTGCTAGTTTAAATCGCATATGAATATAAAAACAGAATTTAAAAAGAAATCAATACAATATTATGTATTTTATTATAATATTATTATTAGATCTTTTTAATTACTTTTCGAAGTTAGGAAATGGATATACAGTTTTTTTAATGAACATAAAGTAAACAATGGTTATTTTGCTCCATGATGTCGCAAGTAGTGAAAAGGAAATTTCGCATAATGAGACTCTTTCCTGTATCTCTTGGGAGGATATCCAAGGAATAAAAATGTCAAGAACTTCAGTTTCCCCTTAAAAATCAATAATTTCTCCCAACATTTGAGTGTTTTACACTGAAAAAACTATTCCTTCACATATTTGTTTTAAAAATTAATATTGGAAAGATGTCATAACAGTGTGTTATCCCCAGATTTGACAGATTTTTTAAATAGTTTTATTTTGACGAAAATCAATATAAAGAGTTTTTGTGACTATAGATTAGAAATCTGATAGTTTTTCCGATTTCAAAATGACGGATCCAATATAAACAAAAATTAAACAGATATTTTAATTTAGTCCGATTTTATTGTGTTATCGTCAGATTGACTATCTGGAAACAATATGGCCTTCATCCAGAGCACCTGAACTCGAACTTGTGTCACATCACTGGAAAATATTTGATGGTCTAGCCCGTACTGTCAACTGCTAAACTGCTATTCTTAACAGTCTATCATCCTTTGATATAAGCGGCCTATGGCAAGCCTCAGTTCTCCCATTTAATACTGTAATAAGCAGACTGTAAAATAGTCATTTCTTCAGAAAAAGATATTGTGATTAAAATGCCATAAATATTTGCGTCGCTTGAAGAGATATGGCTCATATGTCCCTGTCGTACGTAGGCTTATATACAGTGCAGTTAGAAAGGATGATGATAGAAAATTATCATCAATTTAACAAATTTATCAATTAACGAAACTTTATAAAAAGTATAATTTTAATGATAAATAATATATAATATTTGGTTTATAAGGAGATTCAAACATTAGATTCCAATATTTTCTTAACAAGATAGAAAATATATCCTCTTAGATTATCTAAGAGGATATATGCATCTCGGGGATTGTAATCTACATGATTAGAGTACTGCAATAAATTTATTTATTTTTTTAATTCTGTTAATATTACGACTTTCGTCATCTAATTGTTATAATTTTAATTGATTTGTAATTTTATTTATTAATAAATTTAGCGTGAATGGAAACTACCTAATAATAGTCGTTACAAGATTATATAGCCAGCCTGGCCTTCAGTTCCTCTCCAGTACTCGACGTCTATGGACGTGCAATTATTTTTTACAATATGTATATGCAATTTTATAAAAAATAAATTTTAATGCTTACTATAAATTTTTAAATATCTATACATATTCCTCAATGATTTAAAGTACATGTAATGCAATATAGACCTATACATATTCCTCAATGATTTAAAATACATGTAATGCAATATAGATTCGTTTTGAGAGAGGAAAAAAAACATGTTTATAATTTTATTTTTCCAGGATTCATTATAATTATTCTAGTTTGATTAATGCGGTTTTGATATATGCGGTGTATTGCGAGGATTTATTAAGCACACTAATCAAGAAATTACTGTAAAATGGTCGATTATTTAGTATGCACAGCAGAATTAGGTAGGTTTTAATTACCTATTGAAACGAAGATATTTCGTAGAATTTAGGGCTATCATGGAACCAGTTTAGAAGAATATTTTAATTGGTTTAGAAATATAACAAATTTTTTATAATCATATCAGTATAAGCAGGGAAGCAAAAATCTATTAATCTTCATTTTACCTTAAAATCATGGATGTTTACAATACATTTCTCCCATCACGTGATATTTTCATAGAATAAATCATTATATTCTAGTCAGACTACATTTTAAGTGCTTATAACGTAATTAAAATAATTATTTAAAAATAAAATTAGGATAAATGATTTGTAACTTAACTTTTACATTATAAGGCAAAAGTTAATATTAATAATTTAATATGTTTTATAGTATTACTAACATTATATTATTTAAGCACTAATTTTAATATATAAAATTAATAGAATTTTTAGGTGTGAATAACTCAATATATATGAGAACGAATTAATTACGGAAGTGCATTAAAACAGTATTGTATATGATTAAATTAACAATGCTTTGGTGAAAGGAATTAATACCGTCAATTGAAAGTCTATTGCACATTGATCTATAGTAATACTATATTTAAACAAAAATTTTGACCTAAACAATCTGTAGCCTTTATATCAATATTATGTCTGAATTCTTATTCTTAATAAGGTTAATTATAAGCTAACGCAATATTTTAATTTTTAAATAAAAAGAACTGTCATAAGTTTAATAAAATTTATTTAATTTTCATTCAAAATTGTGTTTATTTATTATTTTTTGCGCCCCTTTTCCAATCAACGAGATTGCTAAGGGCGGGACCAGTTCTAACCAAGGCTGCATTAAGTTGGGCTACACCACAAATTAGTTTTATATTGGATGCTGATTGTATATCATATTATAAATAATATTATGAATTAATTTTCATTTCGCATCAAAAAATATCAAATTGATCAAAACAATTTTTAAATTCATACAACTACATTTTATAAATTTAAAAAATTTTTTAAGAAATTTTAAAATATTCATACCTTTTGCTGTTCCGTTTATACTTTATTATCAGTAATATCACGAATAATAATCCAACTGCAAGAAGAGCACAAATGATTGTGAATGAAATTACTATTGCAGATAAACTACTTGTCACTTTCTCTTTAATCATTTTTGTCGTTTCTTCTCAAAATTTAGAATAAAAGAAGATAAGAATATGCTAAATTTAAAAGTTTCAATTTATTCAGTAAAATCTAAAATAAATAAAATGAAATACCTGTTGTAACATTTAAAGATAATTCTGCAAAAATTTGACCACCTCTATTCCTTGCTTCACAACGGTATATTCCAGAATTACGCTTGCTAACTCGATTTATAATTAGTTTCAAGAAATTCCAGTCGAAGTGAATGCCACTTGCATATGTTTTTGCGATAATTTGATCATTTTTATACCAAGTAATAGTAGGATATGGTTCTCCATGAACGACACAAATAAATTCAAATTTTTTTCCTGCCATAATTGTTGCATTACTTCCATTCATATTAGTATTAACAAACGTTGGTTTTTCAATTGCTGAAATTTTAAAGCAAAATAGTTTGCTTAGTATTCATGTGTTAAATCCGTAAAATCATTTCATGAACATTTTTATATCTTACAAGTTAGTTTTATGCTGTTATAGCTATGATTACTAGGAAAAAATCAAATTTGAAAATGGGGACTAAGAAAATAATCAATCTTTATTTTTTAACTGTAATGAAGTATTATGAACTATACTTTAATATAGCTATTGATGATTATAGCATAGCAATATTTCAACATACATTGAATATTTATAAAATATAGGTCTAATATTGGAGATTAAAGTATTCAATTCTAATTTTGAACTTGTTTTCTGGCCAAATTTCATAGCATAAAATGTTTGGTTGTACAATTTAAAGTTAAATGACAATAATTACATACAAAATTATGGTTAGAAAAATTTTCATGAAATGCATTCTTGAGAGCTGAGAAATGAGAATTTTTGAGAGCATCACTAAACAATAATACAGTGAATGCCGTTTATTATTGTTACAGATAATATATTATCACTTTATATAATATTATCAGGATTATTAAACTCTGAATAAATGTGTAAAAAATTAAAAACTATCATTTATATAATTAGGGCTTTGTATTTTATCATTTGCATGATATTGTCAAGAATATGATAAAGTAACTTAGATGGAAAGGAAATCCTGGTTTGACTTCCTTATAATAGTATAAAATCTAAACAGACCTTTCATATAATGCCAATTAAATGTTTATTGCATTCATCAAACAAAATAACAAGCAAAAATATTCATATTAATTATAATCCAACAATGTCAAAAACTGTTATGTATAAGTAAAAAATCTTTGTTATAATCTTCTTGAGCCAAGTTAAATTATAAGTTTAATTTACTTAGTCATGTCAAAAAAGTTACAAAGTTAAAAAGTTCTAAATTTTGTAACAAGTATTAATTCATACTATTTGTTATGTTATATCAATAAATGCAGTCAAACTCGATTTACGAACGCCTCGGATCACGAACAATTCGGTTTACGAACAAATTTAACGAACAGAAAGCGTCTCGGATGACGTACTTTATCTCGAATTACGAACACGCAAGCCGTAAATATAAATATTTTCATACTTTAGAAACATTTTAAAACGTAGACAAAAACAAATCACGCTGGATAACTTTTTAATGAGACAGAGGCCTAGTGAGTCTGAAGCAAAATCGCGTGGTTTCAAGAGATAGAAAAAGAAAAAAAATCCCCTTCCAAACAATAACATTTTAGTTCCTCATCACCTTCCACTTACGCCAACTCTCCTCCATACAAGTATGGTAAAACTAAATTAAGTTTTCGTCTACATCTGATCGGCTTAGTGTTGTATTTATTTTTTTTATGATAGATTTAATGGTTTTCATTGATTTTGTGTTAAGAACTTGTACACAAAGTGCTTTTATGAAAGTTAAATAAGCAATCATCTGGAGTCAATGAACGGGTTAATCCATTTTACATTAATTCCTACGGGAAAAATTGTTTCGGTTTACGAACGACCTTCAGAAACGAATTAAATTCGTGAACCGAAGTTTGACTGTATTACTATAATTGTTGATATTTTACTCAGTTAACGATGTCATCACTACCGTATCAAAATGCTAGTGTTCCGAAAATCATATTAAAGCAATATCACAATTATAGAAGTTAATAATTTAATAATAAACCTATGATGATATCTTTTAAAAATAAACAACTATATACACTATAATAATTATAGAATAAAATTTAAATAATTATCTACCTTTAATTTTTAAATTTATGTCTTGAGTTTCTTCCATATTGTCTTGTGTGATTCCAACACATTCGTATTTTCCAGCATTTTCCATATTGATATTTTCGATTTTTAATACTTTCTTTAATTTATAAGTTGTACTTTCATCAAATAATTTAATGCCTGAAATATGTTGAAATGCAAAATACTGTAATTTCATTATCGAATTATTATTATTATTATTAGATTATTATTAAAAATTATTATAATATTTGTTTATATATTTTATCAAATAGGACTTTATTCAGTTCTACTTCCTATAAGACTTTAATTTATATAATTTAATTTTTGCTGATGACAATAGTAAAACAGTATTAAATGAGATGACATTAAACGAGGACTACTTTACTAATAACAGAAAATATAAATTTATTGATTTAGAAATTTTATATATAAAGAATAAGCATTATTCATAAAAAAATTTATATTCAGATACTGTAAGAGCATACAAAGGATTATTAACTGAAAAGGAAGCTTTAGAATCCAGTTTAAAAGTTTTAACTTTGGACCAATCTTCGAAACCTGAAACGGAAAGAAATAATTCTGAAAGTAAAGAACAAAATAATTTGAAAGATGAAACATTATCATCTAATGTATGTTTATATACTGAAAATGATTATTTAAATGAGATATTTATATAGATTTATCAGTTTTGATAAATAAATAAATTTTTCAGGATATTCAATCAAATGAAGAATATCTTAATGATTTACATCATCAGATTAAAACTTTAAGTACTTCTTTGGCTACTTTGACAGCTGAAAAATCTCGTATTGAAGCTAGTTTCATAGCTGACAGAAAAAGTTTAATGGTAAAAAATTTTCTTTAAATTTAGAAAAATTGTTAATGTAAATTAAATATTAAAATATTTTTTGAATAAACTAGTTTTTGTGTATAATCAATTTAAGATTATAATTTATTTTCAATTAGCAAGAAAAAAATGAAATTTCTGAAAAATTGGATAAACAAAAAAAAGATTTTATTGAAGAAAAAGAACAATTAAATAAACAGATTCAGCAGGTAAATATAAAACAATATTATATATACAATTTTAATTTTTAGATTTGAAATTCTTTATTCAGATAAAAGTTAAAGACATTTTATATAATTCTATATGAATTTTAATTTCATTATTATTAATGTAATTTTTATTTATAGACATACTGAATAAATAATATATCAAATTAAAGAATGAAAAATTGCAAATATGAATTGCTTATAAAATGCACTACAATAAACAAGTAAATCCACATTTTATTTAAATTAAAATTCCATAAATTCTTACTTTGTAATTATCATCATCATAATTTTCAATGTTTATTTATTTATTCATTGTTAAATATATATGTCTCCTCTTTTAATTTTAATATATATCTATGGTGTGATGTCTGCATCCATTGAGAAACAGTTACTTTTCTTATGTCATCTTTCTAATGTTTGTATTGTGGGAAGGATATCTTTTCCATTAATGTGACTCTGTAGTTCTCTTTAACTAGCAGTTATTATTATATCTTTGTGTAATCCATTCAAAATCATTTATTGCTTCTAATTATTACTACAATAAACTTCTTGAAATATTCAGGGATCAAGAAATATCAGATTCTAAAAAGGAAAAATTCACATGCCATTGGTTTAAATGCCAATGTAAATTTGTAAAAATATGTGGTTAACATATTGAAGCCTAATTGAAATGAGGAACATTTGATCAATGATTTTTGAAAAAATTCTATAAAATTTTTAGTTTGTATTATTTTAAAATTTTTAAGATAAAGAGATAAGTAATTTCATATTTTGCAGAAAAAGAGTGATCTTTTTTAAATGAAACATGATTTTTTAAGAAATTTTCAAATCCTTTGTATTACCACATATTCCCATCACTACATAGCATATCAGCTTCTTTCACTTCCATCCTCCTCCTTATATGCATATACTTCTTATTCCTTCTCTCAAATTCCATTTTTCTCCATTAAAGAGTTGAAAGAACAATTTGAGAAATCCTTGACCTCTACTCCTGCATTTACTATTCACACAACAATATATAATTATTCCATCAGTTGTGATTGATAAAGTGATTATATGCTGATCTTGTGCATATTCTTCATTTGTTTGTTACACATGATCAAACCACTTCAGAATCAATATATACACTATCCATATCGTATCAATATCCCAAAAATTAACAGGTACACAGACTCCTCTTTGTCTTGCCAAGGAAAAGAGTTTGTGTGTCTGACCTGTTAAACTTCTGGATTATTGGTAATCAAACTATGTCATAATGGCTAGAAGAGCCAAATGAAGTGATATTCAGAGTCTTTGAGACTCTTAAGAATACAGTCTTTTACAAAACTATACTATGTTGACTGATCATCAAGATGATAAAGTTTTATATATAAGTATTTCTGTTTTATGTACAAGAATCCCTTGATTAGTGCAATTAATAAGTCCTTGCAATACACTGCATATATCAAAACCATACTAATCAAACTAAAAAAACCAATGAGAATAATTATAATGAATCCTAGAAAAATATCAAAATTATAAACATGTATTTTTTTTCCTCTCAAAATGTATCTATATTGCATTATATGTACTTTAAATCATTGAGGAATATGTATAGATATTTAAAAATTTATTATAAGAATTAAGATTTATTTTTCACACAAAAAAATTTATTTTTTATAAAATTGCATAAATTTTGTAAAAAATAATTGCACGTCCATAGGCATCGAGTACTGAAGAGGAACTGAAGGCAAGGCTGGCTATATAATATTGTAATGGCTATTATTAGGTAATTGCCATTCATGCTAAATTTATTAATAAATAAAATTACGAACAAATTTAAAATATAACAATTAGATGACAAAAATCATAATATTAACAGAATTAAATAAATAAATAAATAAATAAATTTATTGCAGTGCTCTAATCATATAGACTACACTCCCTGAGATTCAGTTGCCAACGCTTCAGAGGGTTTGCATTAAAAAAAAAAGTACACTTGTTGAAGTGCACTAATCAAATTTGGCACCACATATATTAAGGGATAGTGTCAAATTTTTTTGCGCACTAATCAAAACCACATTATTCAAACCCACACTTATCAAGGTATTCCTATATACCCAACTTTTGTAAATTTGGCTTCACATAAAACATTTTTCATAATTTTTTATTTTTTTGAGAAATAGAGCATAAACATCTATTGTATTCATAAGTTACAAAATACAAACAGGTTGCCATGTTGTTATTTACAGAATTTAAAAGATTACTTGAAACTTGTATACTTTATTTATTAATGTTTTGTATATATTGTTTTGTTGATCTTAAGTATCATATTATTGATATAATATTGTTCCATGCAGCATTATCTCCCCTTCAGTCAGAGAACAATATGACTATAATATTGTGTAGATGCAATCATCATAATCCATCTAGTCATGGAAGTTTTTGATTCAGAATTTTTATTAAAAAGTTATTTTCCCAACTTACACAAAATTCAGATTATGCAAAAAAATTTTTGGTCCTGATTAATTGGATAAACTGGAGAATATCTGAACAGGTATACCCTGCTTAACATACAATTGCTTAGCACATTTTTGCTATAACTTACAATGAATTTTACTATCCATTTGCTCTATAATAAATATATCAATTCTCTGCCATAATGTATGATATCATACCTGAAATTTGACTGTTATGAAACTGACAATGCAATGGAATATGAAATGACTAGTGTCATACAGTAAATATATGTCTTTCTCTGTAAGTAGGTCAAAACTTATCCAATGTCTAACCCAGGGGTGGACAATTTTTTTTTGTAGGGAGCTGTATAGAAAAATTTATGGTGGGCCACAGGCCAAAACAAAAACAATTGATATAGAATTTTTTTAAAAAAGAGAAGGTACAGATATGTAAGTATACATAGCGTTATTTAAAAAAAGAGAGAAAGTACAGATATGTAAGTATACATAACGTTGGTATTAGATATAATACCACGAGCCAAAACAAAAACAATTGATAATAATAGTATTTATTTAAAAAAGAGAGCATTGGTATTAGATATAATAAATACAGATATGTAAGTACATAGCATTGGTATTAGATATAATAAAATAATGTGGCTGATGTAAGTATACATAGCGTTGGTATTACATATAATAAAATAATGTGAATAAGTATACATAGCGTTGGTATTAGATATAGATCGGAAGAGCGGTTCAAGCCAAAACAAAAACAGTTGATAATAATAGTATTTATTTAAAAAAGAGAAGGTACAGATATGTAAACTGATGATAATAGTATTTATTTAAAAAAGAGAAGGTACAGATATGTAAGCATAGGTTGATATTAGATATAATAAAATAACGTGGCCCGCGGGCCGGAGGTTGCCCACTGTGACCCGTGGGCCTGAGGTTGCCCACCCCTAGTCTAACCCTTTAATCGTTCACTCTCTTTTCCACTAATGATTTGCCATACTGTTAATACTAGCAGTATTGGTTTCTCTCTTTTGTCATGTTTTCCTATACTCTTATCATTTCATCTTTCATTCTTCAAAGAGTTAAACCCCCCAGTATGCTCTCTAAGGTTTAATTCATATATAATAGTATTTTGATAGACGAAGGTTTTAAAATTTTTATTCAGTCCTCATGGAAAGTTTTAAAATTTTTGCCCTTATCAGAGATGAGGCCAAAACAATTTAAAAACCTTCGATGAAAAAATTTAAAAATTCTCTTTTTATTTAATGTTTGTATTTTGTATGATATGTAATGTATCGAATTTTGAATTTATTGTACACTTTTTTGAATTAATGTTTAATGTTTTATATGCTTTTTTTATTAAACCAAAGTGATGTAATTTTTTCAAGTGAGGACCGGACCACAGACTTGTCACGGGCCCGAAAATTTCTCTCGGCGGCCCTGCATTTTATATTCAAGTGGGGACCGGACCACAGACTTGTCACGGCCCGAAAATTTCTCTCGGCGGCTCTGCATTTTATAATACAGTTAATGTGAAAATTCGTCTTAGTTTCAAAATTTAGTAATACTGCATATAAAATATCAGAAATTATTCTATATTTTTAATTAAACAATTTAATAAAGTTTTATCTTTTTAATTTTGATAATCAAATTAAAATTTGCTAGTTTATTTCTTATAAATTTTTTAATTTTTTATTTTGAAAAATTTTTAGAATTCTGAATTTTATTTTTATTATAGTATTAATTGAAATTTTATATTGATTTATTTTTGAATAGTGGCTAAGAAGTCAGTCACTATATTTACATAGTATCACAATATTCAATATCACTGATAGAAATAGATATTTCCGCGAATGGAATATATTTGAAGTGGATGTAAATGGAATTACCATAAGAGAATTGGATACTACTTCTCTTCTTAGAAAGCACAGCGAATTTCTTTACATACCTCCTAGATATTTTGAAATTGGATTTTACAAAGTTTCTGTTACTATCACTATTAAAAGTAAGATTTTGTTATTTTAAGAAAAGTTTTCTTAATATAAACATAGTTAACAATAAAAATTTTAAAAACTATCTGAAACTTGTTGGGTAAAGCAAATTTTACTTTAAAAAATGATATTTAATTAATATAAATTTTAACGAAAAATTTGGAATATTAATAATTTAAATATTAGTTTTTTTATTGTTACTAACAATTTCTAATACTTCTTAATACTTCTATTGAATTTTACAATTTTAAAGTTTTTTTAAAATTTTATCGAAAACCAAGCTTTAATAAAAATTTTATAAAAATTTTTTTTAATTATAAAAAATTTTTTTAAAATAAAGTTTCAGTTTCATCCTACTTGAAATCACTGATTATTATAATCAAAAATTACTAATGATGAAAATATTAAAGAATTAAAGATTAATCTATGCTGGAAATATAAGTAATTTTATTTTGATAATCAGTAATTTAAAGAAAATACAAAAAATTGACAGAATCCTATTACAATAGGAAATTTTTTTTCATAATTTTATCAGTCTCAATGTAAGTTATTTTTTAATATTCGCTATTCAGAAATTAAAACAAAATAAATGTGAATATTTGTTCTAAGAAAACTATTGCTTATCGTATTTAACGCTACAAAATTGTTTGAAATTTGTAATTTAATCTTTTTGCAATAAACAATAAATTGCATATTCGAGTCGTAAAACGTTGAACATTTTTTAGAGAAGATAAAAAATTTTTCTTATATTTGTGTAAATAAATCCAATCAAAAACATCTAATATGTAAAAAATAAGACAATTATAGTGATAAGAAATTAGGATATTTGTTACAATTTAGATGCAAGTATTTTAGTTGACATTATTTTGTTTTCTTAAATGGTCCAAATAACCGCATCTAAATTGTAACAAATATCCTAATTTCTTAGTAGACTACTGTATTTGATTTATTTTTATACATATTAAATGGTTTTGATGGAATGTCATTTATTTTTTAGATGAAAACCGTTTTTCTGAGAGACATTTGAACAACATGTTAATACATTTCTATTATTTTTAATCCCACTGAATCAAACCTGGTAATACTAATGTACAATACCTTGGTAATACTAATATATATTACCAAGTACATACATATATTAAATTTAGTATGTGTATGTTTATTAAATAAAATAATAAACATACATACATCAAATTTGGTCGAAATCGATTAAAAGATGTGATCTGTAGAAGAGTTCACGATGAAAGAACTTCCTGCTTTTTTCATTTTGGGCATAGTGGATTGACTTTTTCAGAAAGCCTTAAATAGCATAGGAAAATTTATTTTCCAGATTTATAGAGACATTTCTAAAGAAAAGAATCATCCTCCTCTACATTTTTTAATTTTAACCCAATTAGGCCAAAATTTTCAGAAAATTTTAATTGAGCTAAGATATGTCTACATTCCAAATTTAATCAGTGTTTAAATAATCCGATATATAGAGGTGGTTATGGAAAAGAAACCTCCATTTTTCCTCTTTATTTTGATCCGATTGTGTTGAAATTTTCAGAGGATCAAGTCATCATCATCATCATCACTTTCATCAACAAGCTTCTTCCCATTTCTATATGGGGTCACTGTTTTGTCGATGAGCTTTCTCCATTGTGTTCTGTCCTTTGTCCATTCCCTTCTGAGACCCTTTGATCTCAGATCGTCATCCACGATATCTTGCCACCTTCTCTTGGGTCGTCCTCTTTTCCTCCTTCCTTCAACTTTCATGTTCATAAGTCTTTTGCCCGTGTAGTCCTCATCTCTTCTCATTATCTGGCCAAACCATCTTAATCTACTTTCTTGGATTTTACTTGCAATATCCGTAACCTTCACTGTCCCTTGGATGTGTTCATTTCTAATCCTGTCTGCTCGTGTCACTCCGCACATCTATCTTAACATTCTCATTTCTGCCACCTTCATCCTTTGTAAATTGGATTTCTTAAGGGGGAGTGTTTCCGTTCCATACAGCATAGTTGGTCTCACCACTGTCCTGTATACGTTGCCCTTTAGACGCACAGGGATCTTCTTATCACATAGGACTCCAGAGACTTCTTTCCAATTTTTCCAACCTGCCTGTATTCTGTTATTCACTTCTCTACCTGTCTCGCTCAATTCATTAACAATCGAACCAAGGTATCTGAAGTGGTCTGTTTCCTGATTGTTGTTTCCATCAGTTTCAGCTCCTCATTTTCCTAGGTCCCTATGTTGCAGGCCAAATATTCTGTCTTGCTTCTGCTGATTTTCAGTCCTCTGTCTTTCAAAGCTTTCCTCCAATTTTCCAGCTTTTCTTCGACCTTTGTTCTAGATCTTGCGCATAAAACTACATCATCTGCATATAGCATGTTCCAAGGTGCTTCTTCCCTGACCTTTTCTGTTAGGACATCTATCACTGTGTTGAACAGATAAGGGCTCAATGCCGAGCCCTGATGGAGACCCACTCTCACTTCAAAGCTGCTCGTTTCTCCCAGGCAGGTTCGTACTTTCGTCTTAGTTTTCCTATATAAGGAATACCAACAATCCAAATATCATTGATATCGGTTGAACGATGAATCCTGTAAAGGTGTCTGCGGAGGAGGAGATGGAAAATGACGTTTTTTTTTCAATTTTTAAATTACTATAGTTCTTTTATTAATGGTTGGATGTGTTGAACAGATAAGGGCTCAGTGCCGAGCCCTGATGGAGACCCAACCCCACTTCAAAGCTGCTTGTTTCTCCCAGGCAGGTGATGAGACCCACACCCACTTCAAAGCTGCTCGTTTCTCCTAGGCAGGTTCGTACTTTTGTCTTTTGTTTTCCTATATAAGGAATACCAACAATCCAAATCTCATTGATATCGGTTGAACGATGAATCCTGTAAAGGTGTCTGCGGAGAAGGAGATGGAAAATGACGTTTTTTTTTCAATTTTTAAATTACTATAGTTCTTTTATTAATTATATTTGAAGCTTCAAATTTGATAGTCAATGTCCTATTGAATATTTTTCTAAATGTAATTGCCAGATTACTAATATCTAACAGAAGGAAAGTTACAGAGAATTGAATTTTGGCCATAATGACTCCTGTAATAAGAGTACTTGATAGTCAATGTCCTATTGAATACTTTTCTAAATGTAATTGTCAGATTACTAATATTTAACAGAAGGAAAGTTACAGAGAATTGAATTTTGGCCATAATGACTCCTGTAATAAGAATCAATCAACTACTACTGTATTTAGATTGGGAATCACTGCCGTATCTCTTTATAATGGTCCAAAGAAGAAAATGTCTTGTTGTGTTGCTCACATTCTAAATCTAGCCTTGATATAGTTAATTTTGTTGCGTTTATTAAGTATTACATTTTTAAAATATATAAATTTATTTTCTATATTTTATAGAATTAGAAGGAAATGATTTTTTGTATTTGGGAAATGGTTCCGATCACACATGTTTAAAGATTAATAGAACTCCGTTTGGAGTATGGATTTTAGAAGATGGAACATCTTATATTAGGCGAGGGATTGGACAATTAATTTATATGAATCCACTTAACTTTTCTTCTGATCCAGATAATCCAGAAGAAATGGTGACTTTTCATTTATTTATTTTTATTGTGCAATTTGTTTAAAGTTTAATTTATTTCTTTTTCGTTATTTTCAGAATTTTGATGTGCATTGGTTTTGTTATCGAACTAATACAAATGAAAGACTTCTTCGTGATGATATCACATATGTAAAAGGTAACTGGTCCTCTCCTATTTTAAATAAGAAAGACAAAGAAGGAAAACAAGATAAAGGAGGATGTTTTGGAGATGGTCCTGGTAAATAATTTTGTAATTTATATATTATTAAAAAAATATTTAATTTATAAAAATAACAAATTCAATTTGTAAATTACTTATGAGAATAAAATAATTAAGTTTTAATAATAATCTAAAAAATTCGTAATATTAAATAAGAATTCCTTTATTTATATAAATTCAATTAATTTTTTCATTTAACTATTTTATAGCAATTTGATTGGTATTTATGTTACTACACTATAACAATGACAGAGTTCTGAAACCTCAGCTATTTTTCTCACAACTCTTACTTAATTTATAAGAAATATACAGTAATTTATTATATCAATATTATATCAAAAATCTATATTTTGCAATCGATACTTATTTCATGATTTTTTATTTTTCTAACTTATATCCAACGACAAAATGATCCGAAAATGCAAATTAGACAATAGGTAGTGTTCTATTATTATATAAGAATAGCATTGTTAGGAGAATAATGTTTACACAATAAATATTCTAAATTCAATTCCAAATTTATTTTATAAAATGCAATAATACTAATGAAATAATAATGTCAGTGAAAAATGATGAGCTAGTCGAAAAAAAAAAACATTAATTAAACATAAAGTTCGAATAGACGAAATGGAGATACTATACCAATCTTAAAAGATATTATTATTTATAATTTAATTATTTTATTTATATCTT
>AYEL01084189.1:0-74517 GCA_000484575.1 Olivierus martensii
TTATTTTTTTTTCGATCTAGCGTTTTTTTTATATAATTTTCATGTTATTTGAATCATTTGAAGCATAAATTACAAATAATATACCTCAAGAAAGCTAGTTTCTGGATATATTATTATTTATTCATATATAGCAATATAGTTTGTAAAATTAAAATATATATAGATTGCAACCATCGTTGCATTTTACTATTTAGGCCTAGGTGATTTATATTCTCTTGATCTTCTCATTATTAGGATTATGAGTGAGTTCAGAAAATCTCTTAGGACTTAGGGGGTTAGGAGGAAAATGCTCCGAGAAGTCTCCGTTGGAGATTTCTCGGAGCATTTTCTGAACTTACTCTATGTTTACATACATCAATTTTTGCCACAGAGGCAGGAATTACCAATAGCCAAATATTTATATAACTTTTCACGTAAAAATATACAAAAATAAATGAATATTTTCTTAAAAATATTTTCCATTGTAATTTCTATATAAATTAAGTATATATTATATAATTATTTTTATTTATTAATGATTATTTGTATTAATATAATTTTTGAATTGTTAAATATAAAATAACACGGGACATAATAGTGCCTTTCCTCCATTCAAATTTGCACAAGGACTGCCTCCGTTGCTCCCGTGGAATCGGCGCCTGTTTACACATTAACAATATGCATAAATTTCTTAAAAATCATGTTTAAATTCTATTTTCTGAAATTTTGTCTTAATTATCATGTTATTTGAAATGACCGTCTTATAAAAATTGCTTAATTTATATTTTGCTTAATCTTTAAATGCTTAATTCTTTATGTTTGATGAATCTATTGTTCTATATTTCTTATGTTTACATATTGCTAACTTAATTTATATTTTACTTAATCTTTAAATGCTTAATTCCTTATGTTTGATGAATCTATTGTTCTATATTTCTTATGTTTACATCATTTTTATTTAATTTTAAATTTGCACAAGGACTGCCTCCGTTGCTCCCGTGGAGTCGGCGCCTGTTTACACATTAACATTATGCATAAATTTCTTAAAAATCATGTTTAAATTCTATTTTCTGAAATTTTGTCTTAATTCAAATTTGCACAAGGACTGCCTCCGTTGCTCCCGTGGAATCGGCGCCTGTTTACACATTAACAATATGCATAAATTTCTTAAAAATCATGTTTAAATTCTATTTTCTGAAATTTTGTCTTAATTATCATGTTATTTGAAATGACCGTCTTATAAAAATTGCTTAATTTATATTTTGCTTAATCTTTAAATGCTTAATTCTTTATGTTTGATGAATCTATTGTTCTATATTTCTTATGTTTACATCATTTTTATTTAATAAAATTTATAAATATTTTTAGGATCAATTACCTTGGGCCATGAATTACATTTCAATACAGAATGGTTGTGGGGAATAAATATTATTTATGAAATTGCTGTAGTCCTACAAAATGAAAATAAAACTGCAGAAGGACATTTACAAATAGAATTAATTGAGGACATTTCTCCTCCAATATTATTAAGGTAATATTCTTAATTTAAATTTTCATTATTAATAATTAAATATGATTCTTTTCTGTTTAGTATAAAAACTACTTTGTATATAAATGATTTGATTTTTGGAGATACTAAAATTATCTTCTACTTCACATTTCATTGGTCCCTAACAAGAGAACGTTTTTATAAATAATAATTGATTTAATTGATTAAAGAATTATGCGATATTATAAGCATGTGTTTATTTATATTTTAGATGCAAAAGAAAATTTGATTGTCATCCATTATCAAAAAGCTTATTACTAAATTCTCCTAAACCTGTGATATTTCATGCAAGATGTGAAGAAGAATGCCGAAATGCTACTTTTATTAAATACGAATGGGAAATCACAATGAGAAGTTTTGAAACAGAAGATATTATAACATTAACAAATTATTCTGAAATTATATTTAGTAAATTAAATTTTTTTAACTTAAGTTTTTATTATTATTTTATATTAATAAGAAAATATATTTAAATGTTGAAAATTAATTTTTATAGTTTATCATCAACAACTTGCTCTTACCGAACTGTTTTATAAAATGTATCCAGAATATATTTATATAAATGTAACGGTTAAAACTTACATACAAGAATACGAAGTAACGGGAATTTCCAAACTTATTCTCACAATTAATAGACCACCAATACCAGAAAAATGTGAATTAAAACCGAAAACAGGATATGCGTTAATTGATACTTTTTTGTTTTCTTGTTCTGATTGGTCAGATCCCGACGAATCACCTATTAAGAGTTATCATTTATACTGTGAGTAATTTTCATATTTCATCAAATATAATAAATTAAGATTTCATATTGATTATAAATTTTTGTAAATCTGAATTGAATTATCTAATTTCAGTGCATAAAAATAAAACATCATATTATTTATTATGGAATGGAGTTGCTCCAATAACTGCATTAGTTCTTCCATTTGGTTCTCTTGATTTATATGTGAGAGTAACCGATTTTTATGGAGCAGAAACAATGATTTTTGTTAGTTCAATAATGGTATACTTGTATTTACTTAATTATAATTTATTCACATAATAAATAATGCAATATATATTAATTATTAATTTCTTAATTAATTTTTAGACCATCCTTCCAACGCAAGAAGAAGTTCGACAATGGAATGAAACTAATTCTTTTCAGTTAGCTGTGAATAATTCTGATATCAATCTTGCATCGCAAATAATTTCAGCTTACACATCTGTTTTAATAGAAACTGATGAAATTCTAGAAAATTTTAATGAAAATCCTTTTGGTATATATAAATTTTGTAAAAAAATTTTTAAGGATACAGATATGTTAATAAGAAATTTTAATATTAAATTATGCTTATATGACTATTTTATAAAAAATAATATTTCGGTAATATTTAAATGGTGTTTCTGATATCTGTTATCTTTTGTGCGTTTTAAATATCCAGTTGAAATGATAGAAATATTTTTATAGATATAACACAAACAATAAAATGATTTAATAACTTGTAAATTATCTTCATACTTATAATATCGATAATTAGTCCGCCGAATTGTCGTGGTAGAAGAGTGTTGTGCTTCCACATGGAGAATCCAGATTCAATTCCCGGATCAAACATATCCAATTTTGTCAGGAGGGGTCTAGCTCATTGAACACTATCCTCCATTTGAAGGCTGACCCTACTAGGAATGTGGATGGCCAGTAGTTGGCAGGAGATCCAACATAGAAATGGAAATGTTCCACAGTTTAATATCCACGAAATGGAAAGCGGCGTCAAATTACATAGGGGAAAAAATCCATAATTAATTTGTTCAATATTTTTTCTATTTTAAATTGCGTAAATATTAAATTCTTTAAGTAAATATCTAAGAAGAAATTTCATAAAATAGTTATATAATTTCGATATAAATTAATAATTAAGTATGAATATCAATACATGTATTTAAATTTTTCAGATGAGGAGAAAAGTGAATTGATTCAAGAGATTAAAATTAATCAAACATGGACAGAATATAAGGAATTAAAAGGTATAGATTCAAGCTATTTTACAATTCAAGCATGGAAAGAAGTCAGAGATATGGTAAAAGATTTTAATGAAGAAAAACTCGAGCTTTTTATAAAAGTGAGTTTTAGAAAATAAAAAATTTATTCAGAATAAGATGAATTTTTTTTACTATTAGATCTCAGAGCCAAATATCTTTATTAATTGATTAATGAAAAATACTTGTTTTCTATTAATCTATATTTTATATATGAGGTAACTTCAAAAAATTCCCAGAATCACTGTGGGAATGAAGAATCGTCCTGGAAATTTTTAGGTTTCCGAGATTGAAAATATCCATGACATCGTTTGAGGTGAGTTTCGATATCTCATTTCCTGTTTGTGTGAAGCATTAACATGAAACATAAAGAAAGAATAAATTTATACGTAAACTCTTAAAAAAACAACGTACGTAAAACAAAAGGAAAGAAAAAAGCATACGGCCTATATAACATTCAAATAATAATATCTTCCTTATCACTGTTTCGTTAAAACTAGAAAATATTTTTCTCTAATAATATCAACTTCACTTTCTGAATATTGCTAGAAGCTGTGTCGTTGCGCCGGAGATGACTTTTCTTCAACTTTATGCGCTGCGCAAAGAATATGTTGGTCATTCGTCCAATCAGAAGAGAGATTGTTTTATTTTGATTGTTGAAACTTTGTTGCTCTCTGAAACGATATATATCACGCATCTATACAGATCTTTTAGATTTTGAATTTTGCCACTGCAATACCTTGACATTCAATAAATTTATAAATGAAGCCATCGATAAATAAAAGTTCTTGAGTTTTGCTATCCATGTTGAATCAGGTAACTTCAAATGATGTCACAGTAATTAGCCAATAGCTAAACGACGTCGTTTATTTACGTCACGTCGTATGCTTTCTGTCTGAACATTGGTACGCTCGACGTTTCGTGCGCAACCCATTTACGTCAGCGTACTGACGTCACGTTTTACGTCTGTGAGTTACTTTATTTACAAAATTTGTAATCTAACCTACTACAAAACAATCGTTCCTTAACGTATACCTAAAAAAAATTTATGAATAAAAAGGTCTTTCACATTCCTCTATCGAAGAATAAAAACTTATTTTTTTATCTAAAGTTGGTGTATCTTTTACTTTATTTACAAAATTTGTAATCTAACCTACTACAAAACGATCGTTCCTTAACGTATACTTAAAAAAAAATTATGAATAAAAAGGTCTTTCACATTCCTCTATCGAAGAATAAAAACTTATTTTTTTATCCAAGACTAAACGTTTGGAACACAAAATACTCAATGATCTCTAATTAATTCAATTTCAAATCGAAATCGGAAATCGACTGCATTTCATTGCAAACTAGCGAAATTGCATTTATGACTAATTTTAGCAAAGTATTTCTCAATTATTGTATTTTATGTGTATATTGTGTGCCCTAGTATGGATTTACAGAAATTAATGAAAATGTTTTGTGTTGTAGGAAGTTAATGTAATTTTTAAATGTGTTAAGTAAAAACCGTGTTGTAGAATTATTAACACGGTACTTATACAACGCGGTTTTTACTTAACACATATATGAGGGTTTCCGCAATTTTCAAATCGAGTAAGAGCAAAACCGTGTTGTAGGAAGTCGTGTTATAGGAGGGATACTTGTATTTAATTTATTTAATATATATTACAGATATATCACAAGGACATTTAAGATATAAAAATAAAATAAAGACAGGAGTATTGCAAAAAAATTTATAAAAAAGTTATTTTATTTTTTGAAATACTCCTGTCTTTATTTTTTCTATATTTTACGAAAAAATATCCTTGCCACAATATATCCGTGCGGTGAATTGTCCTAATATCAAGTCTTAACTAGTGGGCCGCTGTCAGGATAATGCTAGAACCGAAAATATGTCTGTAATTTTTAAATGTTAAGTAAAAACCGTGTTGTAGAATTATTAACACGGTACTTCTACAACACGGTTTTTACTTAACACATATATGAGGGTTTCCGCAATTTTCAAATCGAGTTAAAGCAAAACCGTGTTGTAGGAAGTCCTGTTATAGGAGGGATATTTGTATTTAATTTATTTAATATATATTACAGATATATCACAAGTACATTTAAGATATAAAAATAAAATAAAGACAGGAGTATTGCAAAAAAATTTATAAAAAAGTTATTTTATTTTTTGAAATACTCCTGTCTTTATTTTTTCTATATTTTACGAAAAAATATCCTTGCCACAATATATCCGTGCGGTGAATTGTCCTAATATCAAGTCTTAACTAGTGGGCCGCTATCCGTGCGGCGAATTGTTCTAATATCAAGTCTTAACTAGTGGGCCGCTGTCAGGATAATGCTAGAACCGAAAATATGTCTCAGTCCGCCCCTGGTTACAGTTATAGCTAGACTTTTCATCAATTTCTTAGATGTAGGAAATAATTACCGAAATTAATAACAGTATAAAAACACCCAGCCAAAAACTGTCAGCAGGCAGATGCGCCAAGTGCTTTCAAAAAGCAGGGCATTCTACTGTATTTTTAAAAACCTGCCTGGACAAAAATTTACGATTAAAAAAGTGGACATGTCCGGGAAAAAGAGCTAACCTATGGTAACTCCTAGCTTAGCTAATCAAGAAAACAATTTTTAAAGAAATGCGTGTAAATAACGGTAATGTTGGATATAAAAAAGGAATTCTGTAAACTTTTTGAACTTACCTCGTATATCTGAGTATAATGTATAATTTTCATTTGTATATTCTATTTAATTTGATGCATTAAATTTTTTACAGAATGCATATTTTCATTTTTTAATTTGACTATAGTGTGTACATCAATCAACAAAATAATAGATTTAAAAAGGCATCCAATAGCTAGTTATCAAGATTTTCATTTCTACTAGTTTTATAGATACATCTTACTTTTGCATCTATTCGTGATTGTATTTAAAACTTAGACTATAAATTATCCATAAATAATTATAATGATTGCTATATTTCGAATTTGCCTCTACATAAACCATTCAGTTTTAAAATATGCATTTAATAAATTAATGTTTTTATATACATTTCAGAGAAATAACAATCAAATGAAATTAATATTATCACTTCCTATAACGACAACAGAAGATGCAATTATAGCAGAAGGTGCACTCAGTATGCTCTCGATGAATGGACCAATGGATAAAGAAGGACTAGTACAAAAACTTAATTTTTAATATACAGTACAAATGATTTTTATCTTTTTAAAAATAATTTAAAATACTATAAAATATTTTAGACAATAATGCTTACTGGAATAGAAGAAATTTTTGGTTATTTTGATGAATTGCAAGAATATCCCACAGGAGATAGAGCTATTTTATATGATAATATTTGTAATATTATGGACAGAATGGTATCGGTAGAGTATCAAAAGATAATTTTTAATTTACTTTCATTTTTATTGTATCTGATTGAATTATAGTAAAGATATAATTAAGAAATTAATTATCTGTACAATGAAATAGAATGCAATCAATAAGTTGCATAACAGTTCAATCCTTTTAAATGCATATTGAATCGTTATTTAACTTATATTATCGCTGTTAACAAATAATTTCAAAATATTTATACATATTTTAAAAAATGCTTATTTGTTATATTTTTATTAATTACAATTAAATTTAACTATTTATATGTCTAACATAATTTCAGACTTTTGCAAAAAAGAGAAGTGGAAATCTTAATTTAAGAAGTGATATAAAAGAAGCTGAAGAATATCTAGAATTTAATGCTACCCAACCAAATCCTTTCATTTATTTTGGTAAGGAAAAATTTTTTTCTCATCTATTTTTATGAATTACTAATTAAATTTTTATCATAATTATTGCTTTTTTACAGTATATCATTTAAACATAATAAAAATTTTCTAATTTAAGTTACACGTATAAGATGAAAATCATCTTCATAATAAGTTAACGTTACAGATTAGCCAGAAGCAATTTTATCGTTTTATGAATATTATTTTACAATTTTTAAATGTTTTATTTATCTATTTTCAGTTTAATTTTTTCATTCGATTTATTTGCTTTTACATATGTTATTTTTCATGCTTTAAGTAATAATATATTTTATGAATATTATTTTACAATTTTTAAATGTTTTATTTATTTATTTTCAGTTTAATTTTTCATTCGATTTATTTGCTTTTACATATGTTATTTTTCATGCTTTAAGTAATAATATAAATGAATGTTACTTTATGATGAAATAAATTTATATCCATAAATATTATGATGATTAAAAGACGTTTAGATCCATATTAATTAAATATTCATGTTTATATTTTTAATTCGAGTATAAATTTTGTAATATTATTTGAAATATTATTTTAATATAAATTAAAGATTTCTCAATCTTATACTGTATTAATGTGGTATACATTTTCTTTCATTTTACAACTTTACTCGGTTATTTATTTTGTATTTTTTAACATATACTGTATATAATTTAGACCTTGAATTATATATAGCAAATATTAAGACTATTATTATTTATGTGTAAAGATGCTATGTTTTCATTTTACAACTTTACTCGGCTAATTTATTTTGTATTTTTTAACATATACTGTATATAATTTAGATCTTGAATTATATATAGCAAATATTAAGACTATTATTATTTATGTGTAAAGATGCTATGTTTATATGTAACAAAATACTGTGATTGATAATGGAATAGAAACACTGATGTACAATATCAGAAAATCTTAAATCTGTTAATGCTAATACGAATGAGCTCCTGAATTTTATTTCGTTATAATACATTGTTCACTTTTATTTATTTTGTATCCAGGCTTTATCAAATTATGCCAAAAAATTATAATTTGAACATCATTATAATAATAAAGAAAAATTATGTTGGAGACTATCTCAAAATATCGGAATTGATAATTTAATTCGATAGATATGAAAATGATTATTAAATATTTGCTAATATGTATATATGTCTTTCACACCATTTTTTATATCATTATGTTATTGTTAAAACTATTTTTCTATGGTCATTACTATAATATAACGCTTGGTATTTATAAACAGTGAAAATTAATAGAATTAATGATTAAAATAGAATGTTGAAGAAATAGTTACTAATAAATAAATTTTTACTTCAATATTAGAGTATCGTATATTCTATTATATAAAATTAGTAAATTTTTACTTCAATATTAGAGTATCGTATATTCTATTATATAAAATTATTTTCGATTTTGAAGAAAGGAAAGAGGATATTAACAAAACTTAATTCTGAATTACTATACAGTATATGAAATTCACCACTGAATAAAACAAAATTGTTTTTCTTGATTGCAAAATTTTTTACCATATACGAAAACAAAATTAAATAATTCTTTTTCTTTAATATTTTATCAGCTGTTTCGATAATTTTTCGAAAATTTTACGGATGTTTCTAAAATATAGAAAAAAATAAAAATAAAATAAACATATAAACATATTAAATTTTATAAAATTTATTCGGAATATACACTGACGGAAAAAAAAATCCCAACACCAAGAAAGACTTGTGTTAGATAAACAAAATTTGGTAGGCTTCACTCTAAACTTCATTTATTACAAATTTTAAGTGTTATTTAAATTTTAAAGTTGACTAAATTAAAATATATTATATTGTTACTTTATTATACAATTTAGTAAATAGTCCATTAAAGAAATGCCATTTATTCAGCAGTTGATATTGGTATAATCATAAAGAAACTGTCAAAAATCATGATTTATTTTTTTAAGAAGTTGGTAAAATCCAACATAATTCATGTTTCATGGAAAATTAATTAAAGAATCAGAAACATTGAAATTTTGAATTCAAGAAAATTAGAAAAATTTTAAACACTCTTTTTTAATTAACGTTTTATATTAAATTTTTTAAACACATAATATCAAATATTGGCTATTATTAAAATTATATTCATTTAAATATTTAAATTTGAATATGAATATATAAATTAGTAAAAGAACTGAAATAATTTTAGGCTGCATTTTTAGAACGTCTTACTGCTTTATGCATGATTCAAATAATTGAACAAAACTTATTAATAATTGAAAAACAATCTTATTAATTAATACTATTTATGCTTAAACAATAGTTTATTTCCAATAAGACGTAAAAAAGTAATAAAATGAAAACAAGCCTTGTATATATACTGTACTTATCCCTATAATTTGTCAAATCGAGAAAATTCTGGACACCTGAAACACACAATTTTGAATAAATCATCGTATTTTATATACAGTATATTATACAGTATTTATTTACAGTTGTTTCTATGTAGGTAACACAGTATCAACATTTATTTATCGACTTTCTACCAAGAAATATTGTTATTCTGAATATTTGTGGTATTTAATATAAGTTTTTATTTGGATTATTTAATTTTTATTTTAATAAATAAGTTCAAAATATGAAATCATATATATTAGTAAGTAATTAATTAATGAATACAATACAATATTTCATCTTAATATTATTAAATTGTTTATTTATTTAATAATATATTTTTTACAGTTTTACGTAACAATTAGCGTTAATATGATTTCATTTAATGTTAATAAAAAATATTTAATATTAATCGTAAATAGCATTTTGTAAAATATAAAATTGAATTAAATCGAAACGTACGTAACAGTAATAATTTTATATAGCGGGCCTATAATAAAGATTAATATGAAGTTACATTGATATAGGGCACACTGGTAAAACTAATTTAATTTCATATATAGACCTGACGAAAGTGCTCTAAGTGCCATTAAATGATGAATTTTAAAATGTTTTAATTATCTATTTTAAGAATAATGCATAATTACATCATTATAAGTATAGATTCAGATATACTAATCATAGAATATATATTTTAGATTATTTTATAATAGGATATTTAATAATTGTTATAAAATCTGAACAAATTTTGTGTTTAAGAATTGTTTAAAAATGATAAAGTTAGTTAAATTAGTTTTCAATTACTGTACAGTTTTTTAATTCTAAAAATTTATATCTTTACATAGCTTATTTTTATAATTAAAGTATGTATTTAATAGTGCGATCAAAAAAAATTTCTTAAATTTGTAGTCTAGTATAACAAAGTCTGTTAAATAATCCATCTTATATAATCTTGATCATCTGATAAATCAGTTTTATTTATATTAAGTTATATTAATTAACATATCAAATTAATAAATGATAAAACTATGTAGTCATGATATTGAATGTCACTTAAGAATAACAAAATAATTTTTTGTTAAATTTTGAATAATTCTGCTAACTTAAAAAAAAAAAAAATGGAAGAAAAATATCCGAAAATGCTTAACCGAATTAAAAATAAGTTTTTTTTTTTTTTTTTTTCCGAAAATGCTTAACCGAATTAAAAATACGTTTTTTTTTTTTTTAACTTCACTATTTTAATAAAAAGAATTAAAGTGGCATTACACTGCAACTGGAAATTTTTATCGTCTCTATATTTTTAAAAGTGAAACATAGAAGCTTAAATTTTCAAAAAATAGTATGAAAAATAATTGTTTAATAATTTTAAATTAAATTTTTTTGTAAATTTTAAAGATATGACTTTTTATAATTTTAATAATCGGTTTATGTTTTAAAACACAGGATATTTTTATACTTAGCTCATAAAATCCATATGAAGATTATAAACTTGTTCCGAGCATTCTATATTTACATCTTTTTTCCATTTTTTATCTATTTTAATTAATTAGCCTAAATAACATTCAAATTAATTATTCGAAGTATTTTAAATAGTGTATATGCTTCATGGAATAATTGCAATAAAATTCTTGATTAGTTAATATATCCACATAGCGATTAATCCTGGCCTTATGCTAAATAATTAGACATATTAAAAGTGTTATATTTGAAATAATTGTAAATAATAAGATCAAAACTAATAAAAAGTTAGTTAATATGTAATAGGCCTATTCTGCGTTGAAAATCTGCATTTGTTTATTTATTAAAGTTCTAATATCGAGTAACAACAATTACTGACCGAACTTATCTTAGTAATGATGCATTGAAAAACTTTTTTCCATTTCGATCGTATATTCAATTATAAATATAATAATTTATATTTCTGAAGTATTAAATCAATTTAAATAGACTTAAATCTAGGTTTATTCTGGAAAAAGTCTATTCTGGAATACTGTTCATTAAAGCCTCTTCAGATAAACTACCTTTCTATATTATTTATTAATATTTACATATAATATTAGTATTGTTCATAGTATTTAATTATGCTGTTTAATAAAGGTTTGCTCGGAGAAAGTTGCATAATAAATATAAGCGTAGTTGTAAATACTGGTACTATCAAATATGTACAAAAACAGTTCGAGGATCATATTATGCCCTCAATTATGTAAGCAGATTTATGTATAATGAAGTTCCTAAGTTTAAAATTAATCAGCCATAGAATATACTGATATTTAAAGTGAATAATCTAAAAATTACATTCTTATATAGTGAGACGTTTACAGTGTAAGAAATTTTAAATAAATTCACAAGAAAGTAACGAAAATTCGTTCATAAAAGCAGTTTTATTTTATAGGAAAAAAATATAGGACTGATTACTAAATCACAAGTCAATCCTATGCTTTTCTCTTTTTGAAATATTATTATTTTGAAATAAAAAGAAATGTTCTTTATATTTAATGAGACAAATTTATTTGATGTAAATTCTTTAGATGAAAATTTTATATGTTAAAATATATTACTGTGCTAAATAATATATTGTGTATATCGCCGAGCCCGGAAAAAATTTACATGGGTTTCAAGTAATTTTAAAGTTATAAGGTTGGGACAATTTATTATCCCGCTTTGGACTGTCTTTCTACAGTTAATTAGCGCGTAAAAAAATAAATTTTGGGATGATATCCGGGCCTCTGTGAATCTCGGGCTCGGAGAATTTTACCCCCTCCTCTCGTCGGACCACTATATATCTATACTAAGCTTATACTTGTATTTATCACTATTCAAGAACAACTTGCAAAGATAAAATATCTGACTTGAAAATTCGTCAAATCATCTCCCTCCTCTCGTCGGACCTCTATATATCTATACTAAGCTTATATTTATCACTATTCAAGAACAACTTGCAAAGATAAAATATCTGACTTGAAAATTCGTCATTTAGTAATTTTTATTCCATTCCCAATATTGTATACAGAATATAATTTACGTTTCTGTAATAATATGACATATATATGTTATTATCTTTAATATTATTATATATAATAATATTAAAGATAATAACAATATCGTAACGTAGCTATAGTTACGTTACGATATTGTTAATTAGATTGATCAATAAAAAATAAAATCTATTTTTTAATTTATACTAAGCAATGAGAAATTAAGAAATTTCAGCCTTTTTAAATAAAAGATTTAAAGTTGTAGCTCGCATAAGAAAAAATAGTTTTAGCGTAAAATAAGATAGAATTTTATTTTTGTCTTCTACATTAAGAAGGTTATGTTCTCCTAGCCTAGATAATTCGAGAAAGATAGCCGAATAAGCCTTTCTTTTTTATTTTTTATTAAATAATATAATTTTTTATAAAATCAAATATACTTTATTAATATTCATTTAATGTTTTTCTCACTTTCTGAATTACAGTTTAAAAAATATCCACGAAAGAAACGAATAGTTTATACACGATAATTAAAAATAAGTTATAAGATCAGATTAATAAATGATTACTGTATTTGCATATGATTAAATTATTACATTTATAAAAGATATATATGTACGAATTTTACCAATAAAATACTTTTTCCATTTATCTTTACGAAATTAATTTTTTTTTTTTTTCGCTTTTTCAAATTACACATTCAAATTTCATTCGCAATAACGTCAGCTCACCATTGAATCTTTGCAAAGAATATCATTATAAACTATATGCGAAAAATTTCAAATTTATTATTTAAAATTTGAAAATTACTTTTATAATATTAACAAATTTTACATAATATCTTACTGAAGAAATATCACAGTTCACAGAACAGAATGAATGGCTCATACGAGTTTCACGAATTTCAGATTTACTGACTGTCTCTGCAGAATAGATATAAATATATTTAAATAATAATATTTTTTTGTTAATTCATTATATTATTTAGGAAATTTGTGAAAGAAATTTCTAAGTTCTAATTTTATCATTATTCTAATGCATATTTTGGGGAATGTGATTTTGGTATTACAAATTTCGGTAATGCTCTTTTTTTTCTCTCTCTCTTAGTTCTTACAATCAATTTTAATGAATTTTTCTAGAATATTAATCTTAAAATTTCCATTATTATTATTATTCGAAATAATAAAAATTTGTAATGCATAATTTTGTTATGCAAAAAGACAAAGTATAAGAAGCATTCCATTATTTGTAAATTCCAGCACTCAAATTATGCTATATTCATCATCATTTTGAGCATATATTCATAAGTATACGTAGGGTAAAACGGGGGAATATGACCAATTCGAAATAATAAAAATTTGTAATGCATAATTTTATGTTATGCAAAAAGACAAAGTATAAGAAGCATTCCATTATTTGTAAATTCCAGCACTCAAAAAATTAAGCTTTTTTTGTTTTTTGTTATAATGAAAAATACAAAATCGTTTATGAGCTAAAATTTAAAGTTGTTTTTTTATAAAATGCTTAACACTTTGCACTTATAGATAGAAAAATTAAAAATTCACTAATAATTTAGAATTTATTCTGTTGATTATAACTATTGTTAGATCCAATTCAGTTTTAATAAATTCTCTTTAATTAATGACATCATTAGCACTAAAAGTGAAAACTAAGCCAGCAATTTATCTTGCTTTTCTTGCTTATGTAATCATTCTTGTTTAAGTTCGATGTATTCAACTTACAAGTTAGTCAAAGATGGATACTATTGTTGTCGATGTTTATGACAGCATTGAATAATAGGGTAATATAATTCTTAGTTTTAATACAGGTATTTAAAGAAATAAAGCAAGTAAAATATTAGGGCAGTTTCCCTGGATATTTTGTTTAAAAATAATAATTTAAGTATCAGAATTATGTTTTATAATAGATGCACAAATTTTGTTTTTTCTCGCGATTGCAAAACACCTTCAATACACCTGTAAATAATTTTTTAAAGAAATAGTTTTAAAAGTCTAGCAGAAAGCCTATAAATTTTCATGCTAAGTATTAATTTATCACTATTTTATTTTTCAGAGCAAGTATGAATGAACTTTCTCAGCTAAACATTTCACAGGGTCATGCTATATTCGATATACCAAATGCTTGCGAAATATTTTTTGAAAATGGAGAAGATTGTACATCTAATTTTTCTGATATAGGAATTGTGGTTAGTTGAATATTATAGATTGTTATTATATTCGATTAGTTTTAAAATATTTTTAATAAATTGATAAGTTGAATTTAACATTATATTTTATTATTTAATGAAAACAATTTGAATTCTATCCATCGGAAATGCCAAACACATTGTCACCATTACAATAATTATTATATATGAAACAAATGTCGCCTCACTAACACTGATCCATTTTTTCGTTGCATATTATCATGCTGCACTGCTGATTCTTTAAAATAAAAAAAAAAACATTAATCTGATGTCAACGGTATATTAGGGCCTACATACTATAAATTATAACTGCTATTAGGTCATTCGTCCAGAATTGTTTTTCTTTGTGAGACTTGAAAGCAAGAAAAATATCCTGCAGATTGGTAGCTAACCAAAATGCAGTAAGTCCAGTAGTAGGGCTGCTACCTTACTGCGTCTGGATCCACATGAAACAGCATTTACTCTGTTTCAAATAGTATTGTTATATCGCCAAAGCTCGGTGGACAAAGCCCTGTTAGCATTACCCACGCTGCACCAACATAGAGGTAGGGGTTGACATTTGGTCAAGAAAGGCTATAGGTTGCGCTTCATTGATCCATTGGCAGATAAAGTAAATGATTTCTATGAAGAAAAATTGGGTGAAGAACAACATGGTTTTCGCCGCGGATGTTCCTGTGCTGATGGATCTTAAACTGCTCTTAAAGCAGTCATGTGCTCTTAAACTGTTAATTGAAAAGCATAATGTAATATTGAAATTCATCTTGCTTTTATTGATTACATTAAAGCTTTTGATAAAGTAAATAGAAATAAATTATTTGATATTTTAAAGAGTGATGGCACCCCCTAATACTTTATTAAGGGCTATAGATAATATCTATAGTAACAACCAAATTGCAATAAGAGTCAATATGAAATTATCAGAATGGAAAAATATAAATCAAGGAGTTAGATAGGGATGCCCTCTTTCACCTCTCTCGTTTAACATATATATTAATGCCATTATAAGAAGATGGAGACTAACAGTACATGGAAGTATCAAGATTGGAAGAATTGATATATATAGATGATCAGGTTCTCTTCGCCTCCACGGAAAGAGATCTACAATTTTCAGTACATCACCTCTACCTGATTTCAAAAGAATTTGGAATGGAAATCTCAACAGATAAAACAAAATTTATAGTTTTTATTGGTGATAACCCTATCAGAAATTTGTATTAACAATCATATTATTGAATAAGTAAATAATTTCACCTATCTTGGATACAATTTAACTTACAACGAGGAAAAAGATATGGATAATAAAATTACAAAATTTAATAGGGCTCTAGGTATTATTAATCAAGTCTTCAAAATTCTCTAGTTCAAAGACACTAGAATTAGAGCATATAAAACATTGGAGCAACCAGTGCTGATCTATGGAAGTGAAGCCTTGACATTGAAAAAGAAAGATATACAAAGGTTGATTGCAGAAGAAATGCGTTTCATGAGAAGGACTGCAGTCTACACACATCTCTACCATAAAAGAAATAGTGAAATAATGGAAGAACTTAAAGAGATGCCAATAATTAATCACATACACAAATAAAAGAAAAATTGGAGCGACCATCTTCAAAGAATGGAACGGAATAGAATTCCAAGAAAGATTCTGAACTACATACCATTGGGAAAACGACACTTTGGTAGACCTCATCGCAGACAGGCGTAATATGTGAAGGAAGAAGAAGATTAGGTCATTCGAATAGACTGTATGTAATGTTATACTTTGTTAAAACTATCTATTACTATATATCAGGGCTGTCCAACCCATCGATCGCGAGCTACCAGTCGATCGTGACAAGCTTTTTAGTCGATCGCGAGCCTCTGACCATCTTCCGATCAACTCTCTTGTTAAACTTCCACTTTACAATACGTAATAAAGGTTTTTGTTGAAACAAAAAGTGAGGTTATCCCTACGTGTTTTCGTTCTTTGTGTCTTTTATCATTTATTAAGTAATACAGATTAGATCACTCGGTAGAATATAATAATATATCAAAAACAATAAATGAAGATTTTTCGATGAGTAAGCAATAGTTTGTTGGACAAATGCGTTTAGAGGTTCAAATGTCTTTTCTTTCATTATTGCACTACTTGGCTCCGGACAACAATATATCGTTGTTCGGTACTAAAAGAGTTAAATTTATTAAAAAATAAACTTATTCAATTATTTAAATTTATTTTTATTTTTTTAGCCATAATTATGAAACGTAGAAAAGAAAATTAAAAGTTATCATTTCCATGATGAATGGGAGGTAGGTAGTTTTATTACGCCGCCATATCCTCATGGGATATTCTTTATCTGGCGCGCCATTTATAGCTCCCATCACAGGCTGGCCAGCACCCATGATGGGGTTCATATCCTCATGGGATATTCTGTATCTGGCGGCGGCCATTTATAGCTCCCATCACAAACTACCCAGTACCCATGATGGGGTCAACCGAAGGATGGAGTTCAACAGGCCGGGCCCGGACCCCTCCTGAAAAATTGGTGGTGTGTTGACTCGGATTTGAACCCGGATCCTCCAGGGTGGTAAGCCGAAGCTTTCCCAAGTAAGCCGAAGCTTTACCACGCTCGGATTTGAACCCGGATCCCCCAGGGTGATAAGCCGAAGCTTTCCCACGCGGATGATGAATGGGAACATGATTTCTTTTTCCCATGGTTAATGCCAAATACTCTTGTCTAATATGTAATTCAGTTGTTGCTATTCCAAAAAAGAGAAATATCGAAAGACATTTTCGAGCAATGCTCTCCAAAAATTTATAAATTATTAATTTATATTTCTATTTTAACCTACTATTACAAAAATGAATATCCGAAAGACTCCGAAATACGACGAGAAAAATTATAAATTAAAAATCGAACTTACATTCGCAACAAAATATGTTCGTAATAATTTTCAGGTTATCTCTTTCGTCATATAATCCATATTTTGAATCAATTGCACAATCTACACAATGCCAAATATCGCATTAAAATTTTGTTTATGTATACATGTATTCGTAGTTATTTTCGTATTTTCATGTTGTGAAGAGGTGTTTATTTTACTTAATAAATTTGAATCATATACAGTAAACTATATTGCTATTTTTGTACTTTTATTCCCCGGTTATCGGTAGATCGCTACATCGCCTCCAGTGAAAAAAGTAGCTCACAATCATAAAAAGATTGGGCAGCCCTGCTATACCTGTATATTATAGTTATAATACCTATATATACATGCATAAATATTGTAAGGTTCAAAGAGACCTTAGTAAAATAATTATTATTATAGCTATTATTATAACGTCAAGAATATGAAGATGTTTTGAAAAGAAAGGGAAGTGGAATATCACATGACATCGAACGATGTAATTGAATCGCGGTTTGATAAACAAATACAGGATTAAACAATAAATCAATTAAGTCATATGATCACATTAGTATACAAAATAAGAAAAAATAATAATAATCGATATTATTGAAGAAGAAGGTAAAAGATCAGTTAGTCGGCTTTGGAATTTTTACTTGTGTGGTTGAAGAATATCAGCCTTCGTGTGGTATCGGAATCCTAATCTTCGGCAAAAGCTACGATAATCAGCGTTCAGCGTTCAAGGAGAGAAGCCAAATCAGTTCTCTATTGCTACACTTCGATAGATATTGGAATACATAGAGATTTTAGTGATATAGACTAAAGACTATGGTGAGATCTTACTGAGAAAAGTAAATCAAGAAATCCAAATCGGAACCTCTGTCCTTTGTTTTTAGAGATTACTTTTTGTGTCAGAAAGAAAAGCTATTTATCCTCCGAAAATGCTTATGTAAAATCTCTCTCAATAAAAGATGTATGATTTGATTAAACCGTTGTCATTGTCAGTCATTGTATCAAGGGTTTTCGCTCTCCTATGCCAATCTACGCGCGACCGCCACATACAACCATGTTAGGCCTAGTTACCTGTACAGTTCGTCCCTGATCAAGGGTTTTCGCTCTCCTATGCCAACCTACGCGCGACCGCCACATACAACCATGTTAGGCCTAGTTACCTGTACAGTTCGTCCCTGCGGATCCACAATATAAATCTGAATTTAATCTACAGTACTATACTTCAATAATTAATTTGCTGTTTATTTGAGAGAAAATTAATCTGAAAATATAACAAATCATTTCAGAAAATACAGTATTGAATTTTTGTATGCTTTGTAAATATTTTATTTTTATAGCAATTCTTTTAGTCTAAATTTCATTAAAATTACAATAAACCGTAAACATTTTATAAAGTTAAGAGATTATTTTGTTTAATATAATTGATTGATTTTATAATATGTTATTTCAAATTTTATTTTTCAGGCAATGAAATGGAATTCTTTATTAAATTCTTATGTGGAAGATCTTAAAAATATTCCAGACGGCACATCAACAGTAATACTAGAATTTTCTAATGAAAATAAAAAATCTTATGATATTCAAAATACAACAGAACCATTTCAGATTTGTATTCCTCGTTGGGAAGATATTAAGGTATTTTTATAAGTATCTATAATTAATTTAGATATTCAATTATTTCTAAAATTTTTTTTATTCTATTAAAAATTTATTCTTGTATCAATGAGTAATTTCTGACTAGCGTAAAAATTCTGTTTCATTTAAATATAGTTTTTTTATTTATTTAATCACACCATATTCTTATATTTTTATTGTTAATAAGCTATTAGTTATTTTCTTATATCTGTTTACTTTCCAAGAATCAGATAACTTTTTTTAAATATATAAGTACATTTATATATGTATAATATATGTATATAGCATAAAATTTATATTCTATATACTGTATTTTATTTAAAAATTTTTTAAATTGATAATAAATATGATTTAATAATTTAAAAATTCGTATTTTTATTAAAAGGTAGTAAAAATTTCTCCTCCTTTTGAAGAGTCAAAATTTGAAAATACAAGAATAATTATGCATCATTGCATACCTCTAATTAATAAAGATGTTGCTGTTGTTGTGGACATAAAACCTATCAAAGATATGGACAAAAATATCATTATAATGTATAAAACTGGTGCGAAACCTTCTTTCTTTAGTTACGATGGATTATTCAAATTAAAAGAATCAAATTTAGAAGATGGTAAATAAGCTACAAAAATTGTAAAGTTTTAATCGAATTCTTATTTATGATCTATGATTATAATAAAATAATATTTATAGATGTCTATCACCATCTTATAAAAGTAAATAAAGAACCAGAACCAAATAAAACATTTTGCCTTAGTTTAGTTCCGGTTGAAAACATTGAAAATTATGAAATGGATAAAAATTCTAAACGTAATCTTACTGACGAAGACTTATTAAAAGATTTTGAAACTTTTATTTATCACATTCGAATTTATTCAACTGGTTGCTATTATTTTAATAACAATTCGTGGAGTACTGATGGATGTGAGGTAAGTTAACAATTTTAATTTTTACCGAATATTTTATTATTATTAGCATTATGCTAATAATAATAAAATATTCGGTATATTGCATAAATAACAGAATAATAGAGATGAAATATTTAGATAACAATATTCAAGTATAAACAATATGATGTTGGATAAATAACAGAATAATAGAGATGAAATATTTAGATAACAATATTCAAGTATAAACAATACCAGTATTATTTATCACATTTTTAAACTACTCTTAATTTATGTATCATTATTTTGAATTTATAGAAAAATATATATATATTTATAATTAAAATTACAATTTAAATATATTGAAGGATAGCATGAGATTAAATTAATTGATTAAAATCGATTTTTTCTTTTATTTAATATGTATATATTAAATAATTACAGTTACATAATTATTCTATTTATTTTTCTACAATTTTTTTTAAAGTTTTAATTTTTGCATAAAAGATTTATTATTGTTTCAAACTATTTCCTATAATTTTGAAAAATTGTTCTGATAAAATTTGTTTGTTAGATTCATTTAAATTAAGAAAGACTTCAATTCACTTAAATTGTATAATATATAAAAGACAAAAATAAAATCTTGACAGATATGCATGCATTATACAATATGAAAGCAAGTATTATATTAACATTAATATCGTTTATAATATTTAACATATTAATATTATGTATATAGGCCTATATATACATATACTGTACATATTTAGATTAGTTGTATTAATATAACCTTATTAGCTTGTATTAACTTGTATTAATATAACCTTATTAGAAATTACAAAATAAATAACATTAATCATTTTTGTTTTTAATTGCCTCAGTTTTCTGAATTCTGAATTTTTTCATGGCATTTAGCCTTTTGAATATTAATATTTTAAAAAATCCAATTGCCATCATCTATTTCAGGTGGCCAACAAGTCGATCGCGGGACGATATGTAGTCGATCTTCGTAAGTTATCGGATGACTCTCTTACTATATAGTGCCTTCTCTAGACAACTAAAGCCAAACTTGCTTTATTGTTGAGTATGGCCCAAAACAGAATATCCGGTAGCAGCAGAGCATTTAGACAAAATTCTAAATTCGCTGACGATGCCAACATGGCGCCTATGAATTGACAGTTGTGAGAGTTGAAGTGAAGTATTGTGTTTGAGATTTATGAGTAAAATAAAAGTAAAAAATCGTCGCCGCTGCCGGATATCTCGTTTTGGGCTAATGTCGTTTTGAAATATGTGGTTTTGGCTTCTATCTCTACTCTCACCATCAAACGAAGACTTTCGAAGGTAGATCGCGAACTCATTGTTAACATATAAAGTCGATCTTAATGACAAACAAGTTGGCTACTCTGATCTATTTATGTGAAATTTGTCAAATTTCTCCGCTACACAAGTTTTCAGTTTTATATCGTTAATTTATTTTTCATCTTTCAATTAATTAATTAACAAACAAATTTATTTTTTAATTAATTACATGATAATCATTTTAATAGTCATTAATATAAAAATTTATGCAGTTATTGATTAATAAAAATAATAACTTTTGGTTCCTCTTTTTAATAAGGAAATTCTCTCTAGTTATTCATCGTATTATTATATTACGTTATTTCTGTGATCATTAATGTATTATTTTGAAAAACATAAATTTATTTAAATATTTCAGGTTGCTTCAGCTAAAGTATCCTTGACTTGTTGTTACTGTAACCATTTAACAATGTTTGGTGGAGGATTTGTTATTACACCGAATACAATCAACTTTGATTATGTTTTTCTAAATGCTGACTTTGATAAAAACATTAGTATATATGTTACGTTGATTGTAACTTTTTCATTATATATCATTATTCTTATTTGGGCAAGATGGAAAGACCGAAAAGACGTAGAAAAAGTAAGATTGAATTACACATGAAAAATATTTAGTAATTTCTTATTAAAAATAAAAAAATAATTTTTTTAATTTAAAGTTGGGAGTTACTCCTTTACCTGACAATGATATAAATGATAAATATTTCTATGAGATATTAGTATTCACAGGACATCAGAAAAATGCTGGAACAAAATCCAAGGTAAGAATTATAAAAATAAATATGAAATATTCGTAATTATATTTTAAGTAAGCTTATTATTCTTTACATTTAGATTTTAGACTTTTATGTTCTAAAGTACTATTCATCTTTAGGGGCACAGTAGAATTTTTTCATAATTATCTAATTAAAAATTATGTACTATTTTATTCTAAAATTATAAATTATCATTAGTTTCAAATTCACTTTACCTATAAATTCAATAAATTTTAAACTTACATAATCCAAAACTTTAAGGATGAACTCACACGAATCACAACAGAACCACGCCACAACCACAAAACGGTGGTTGCTTGTGGACGGTCGTGAATTATAATTATATTAATATAGAAACGCGTAAAATCTAATTCAGACGGACCCACTAAATTGAAGTCGGTTTCAACGGCTGTCGCAACTTGTGGTCGATATCACCCACAAAGCCGAAAACGTTAGCGCAATGTATATAAATAAAGTGTTAGTATTCTACTGCAGTTTACTGCTGTCTAGTATCTTAAGTATTATAATTGTCTTGTGCAGTTTGAGTTAGAAAAATAACTTAAAAATACCATCATCTCTTTATCATGATTAAGAGAAATAACAGAAAAGCCTTAAAGCTGGAAATAATTAAAATAAAAATTTTATAGTTTAATTATTTCCTGCTTTAAGGCTTATTTACTATTTTTCCTAAACATATTTAATTTTTTCAGTTATCATTCATGAATAAGCTAAATCCCTCCACAAAAAAAGTAGCTGTGTTTTCAAGATAAAATATTATTGACACTCAGTGCTGGATTAAGTTACTACAGGGCCCGATTGGATATTTCTCATGATGTCCCTCAAAATATGGCTTATATGTATAAATAAAATAAGTAATGTTTATAAATAAATATGCAGTTTTTAATTAATCCTTTGATTGCTATGGACGCATATATGCGTTAGCAATTGTATCTATTCAAATATACAAGAATCAAAGTTATTGATGAGTTCGAGAGGGTCTCATATATTTAATTTGCTTATCAATAACAATAAATAAAAAAGATTAAGAAAGATTAGGCTAAGAATAGGAACACTAAATGTGGGGATGCTAAATGGAAAGAGTAGAGAAATTGCTGATGTGATGGGAAGAAGGAAGATAAATGTTTTGTGTGTACAGGAAACTAGGTGAAAAAGGAATAAAGCTAAGAAGTTGAGTAATGGTTTTAAACTGTTTTATAGTGGAACTAATGACAGAGGCAGAAATGGAGTCGCCTAAATGGAAAGAGTAGAGAAATTGCTGATGTGATGGGAAGAAGGAAGATAAATGTTTTGTGTGTACAGGAAACTAGGTGAAAAAGGAATAAAGCTAAGAAGTTGAGTAATGGTTTTAAACTGTTTTATAGTGGAACTAATGACAGAGGCAGAAATGGAGTTGGGATTATTGTTGATAGTAGCCTAAAAAATGAGATCTGGAGTTGATAGAGTGAATGATATAATAATAAGTATGAGATTGGTTAATGGAAGTAGTGTGCTTACAATAATTTGTGCTTATGCATCATAAGTGAGTTGTGATGAGGAAGAAAAGGAGGATTTTTGGAAAAGATTAGATCTACTTGTGATGAACATACCAGAAGATGAAAGCATTATAATAGGAGCAGATCTGAATGGTCATATTGGAGAGGGAAGTGATGATAGTGATGTGATAGGTAAATGGGGAATAGGTATTAGAAACAGTGAAGGTGATAGAATAGTGGAATATGCAATGGCTTTTGGTTTTAAAATTGTCAATACATGTTTTGAGAAAAGGAGAAGCCTTTTGATTACATATAAAAGTGGACCAATGGAAACCCAGATAGACTATATATTGTGTAGAAAGAAGGACTTCAAGGAAATTCGTGACTGTAAGGTAATAAATGGAGAGGGAATAACATCACAGCATAGGCTATTGGTAGTTGATTGGGAAATGATGATTAAGGATAGGAGAAGAGAAGGCCAGCTGAGAGAACGGAGGATTAAATGGTGGAAACTAAAGGAAGAAGGAACCAGGAAGGAATTCATAAATTCCTTCCTGGTTTCTTCTTATTGGATGAAATAAGTCTGCCTCACGAGATTCAGAAATGGTGGAAAAACAATAGTGAGGTGATTAGAAGAATAGGTGAAGAAGTATTAGGAAGGATGTCAGGCCAAAGATTCAACAATAAAGAATCTTGCTGGTGGAATGAGAAACTCCAACAAGCAATTAAAGCTAAGAAAAAAGCGAAAAAGATAGCAGATAAGACAGCAATGCACAAAGATAGAGAAGAGTACAGAAAAGCTAATAAGCAGGCTAAGAAGGCTGTAGCAAGAGCTAAAGCAGTAGCTATTGATGAAGTCTATAAAGAAGTGGAAAGGAAGGAGGGAGAAAAGAAACTTTTGAGGATTGCAAGAGCTATAGTCTATTTCAAGATAACCTGACAGTAAATCACTACCATTGTTGTGAGTATTTCTATACAGAGGAAAATACTCCTCATTAGTTAAATTTAATATTAATATTTTAAAATATAGAAATAATATATTATCCTATAACTTGTTGTTTTGGAAAATAAAATATCGAAATATTAAATTATTGAGATGATTTAAAAATATATATTTTATAATCACGTGACAAAATTTAACGAAATATTGTTATCATCATTAATAGACAATGTTGTTATTTACAAATTGCGTATGAATACAGTGTTTACCTTTTGTTGGTTCGGCTGTCAGGTTATCTTGAAACAGTCTATAGAGATAGGGCATCGAAGGATTTTACTCAGATGAAACAGATTAAAGACGAGAATGGCAGAGTTTTGAGAGATAAGCAGGATATTGTGAAGAGATGGAAAAACTATTTTGAGAGATTGTTAAATGAAGAAAATGAGAAAGTGGTGAGAGAGGATGGATTACCAACTGAATGGATGGTTAATGAAATTACTAGAGAAGAAGTGGTTGAAGCGATAAAGAAAATGAAAGGAGGTAAATCAACAGGAGTGGACCAAATACCAGTGAAGGCGTTATCGTCAGTGGTCAAGCGCAACTCACACAGTGCAACATACCGACCACTATAGTCTATTTCAAGATAACCTGACAGTAAATCACTACCATTGTTGTGAGTATTTCTAATTTCTACACAAAGGAAAATAGTCCCTATTAGTTAAATTTAATATTAATATCTTAAAATATAAAAATGATATATTATCTATAATTTGTTGTTTTTGAAAATAAAATATCGAAATATTAAATTATTAAGATAATTTTAAAATATATATTTTATAATCACGTGACAAAATTTAACAAAATGTTGTTATCATTATAGACAATGTTGTTATTTACAAATCGCGTATGAATACAGTGTTACCTTTGGTGGCTCGGCTGTCAGGTTATCTTGAAACAGACTATAGCCGCCGACAGCGCTTCCTGTCAATAAGCAGTCGGTAACGGACAATTATTCTTCTTTTAATAATTGTATTTATTAAAACTAAAATTACATGAAAATTCATTAATATAGTTCAGATAAAAATAATAATTATGACTAAACCTTATACATTTTTTACAAAATTGTCAACTAATAAAGTCACATCGTAATACAGCACTGTATATTATTTTTATCGAAATCGGATGGAAAGTGATGTGAAGTTTTGAGAGATATGGATATATCTCTCAAAACTTAGGCCTACATATATTTACTTAAAAGTGTTCCAATACTGAAGATAGGAATGGAACAACATAAATCATATATTCACATTAATGTATTCATATGCATGAAGTTTATTCAATACGATTACCATTTATTGCCCAAAGTTCGATTAGAAAATTTTAATGGTTACTTTACTTTTTAATATGCCCATTCAGTACGGTATGGTGCAATACTTTAATTTTTTAGAATATTTATTGACATTTGATTACCGAAAAAGAAGTCCTATTCTTCGGTTAAGTTGCCTATTAAAGAGACCATAAAACATACAGTGTTTTAATACTTCTGTAATGTTAGATTTAATTAAGAATTTAATTTATTCTATTTTTACTTTTAATAAAACATATAATTCATTTTTTATTAATTACTAAGTTAACTATCAGATTTAATTTCTTATTAATACAGGTTTATTTCCTTGTATCGGGTGATGATGACGAAACAGGAGTTCGAATATTACGAGATGATGAGCGTCCTATACTGCAAAGAAAAGGAATTGATGCTTTTGTTATGGCTGTTCCTAGGTTAGTTAAATTAAAATTTTTATGTTAAGCACAGATCTGTTGCTAAAGAGAAGCTGCAAAATCTATCCTTAAATAAAATAATTTATAGAATATATTTATTATAGTTTATAGGGCCTATACAGCATTATAAGAATTGGCATCAATAGCAATAATCATAGCTATCAAGTTCTAAAGATGTCAAAAATATTATAGTTTAAAATTACAGTATTCATAATTCAAGATAAAATAAATTATATATTGAGTTTTCAACTTAGTGTTTCGATTTACAGTTTTATAGATGCGATATAAACTAAATCAGGGATGCACAAATCGCGGCCCTTTGTTGATTTATTGGCGGCCCGCCTCACCATGTGTTATTTTGACAAGTCATACAGTCAACGATAATATTTTTTTGGACACATTCATAACAATCAATTATATATGCAAATAAAATTTCTGTTGTGCATATAATGCCTAATATTTTTGATTGATTATTTTTAATTATAAATAATATTGCAAAACTATTTATAAAAGTACAATTGATGAATAGTAGTAGTGACATTGATCTATACTTCAAGCAATTGTATTGACTGGATATGTTTCCATTCTATATGTTGCAACAAAACTTTCTTAGTGCATTTGATTTTGTTTTTTTATCTTTTAATTTGCTATTTGAATAATGCTTCTATGGAGATTCAAAATAATGAAAAATTTTCTTCTAAAATTTCTCTTACACTCAGTAGTAACTATACACTTTAATAAAAACTAAGCAGAAAAATTATGTGAATTTTTTCTTAATTTCATTTCTAAATCATGAAATGAAAATTATATAAGGGAAAATAAATATGATGATTTAGGAGATAATTCACAAAATTTGATATTCTAACAGGAATATGGTAAAAGTGATATGATCAAATTCATAATTATTTCTGTGTTTAAATGTTACAATAAAAATAAACATGGTAAAAATAATTTATAATTGTATGCAAAATAAAAACAAATTATTGCAATATCTGTATTTTTAATTTAATTTTAAATATGATTGCCAAATATCTAAGATATAATAAAGAAATGAATTTGAAATGTTTGTAAATTTTTCAGATATTTCTTTAAGATAAAACATCTATAATTAAATATAACTTCTGGATTAGATTAATCCTAGTTAATCAGTAATCTGACTAATCCAACTCTGAGAATTTATTGAAATCAATTTTTACATATCATATTTTCAAGTAAATTATAATAACAATAATTATTCTTTTAAAATTTTTAATAAATTTAATTATATTTAACAATTGTATATTTAGATAAGATAGAAATGGAATAAAATAGTGCTAAAAAAAACATCATTTCCTTTTTTAACTATATATTCTGATACATATAATATATTGCAGTCATTTGTTCATACTGAAACATCCATTTACAGTAGCTCTTGTGGATGATGTAATATGCCATTAGTGATTTTGTCATTCAGTAGATGGCTATAAATCAGCAATGCACAGATTGCAGCCTTTCATTGATTTGTTGGTGATCCACCTCACCATGTGTTATTCTAAATCACACAATCAACAAAATATTTGTAGTTTTGAACAATTCATTTTCAAATAATATTTTTCTGATGTGAAATTATTTTTACAGTTCTTTGATGATGATGTTTTTAAACAATAAGAAAAAATAATAATTACATTTGTAATAATAAACATTTTTTTATTTTTACTGTGTTTGTGTGTGTGAAATAGGTGATTTAAAAAAATTGTACATGTGTACAATTTTTTTAAATCAAAGTATAATTAAATCAATTTTTTTAATACAAAGTAGCACTACCGCTTAACTAATGAAAATTTACAATAAATCTTTCATTTGGCTACTACAAATAGACAATATTACAAAAATTTAACATAAAAAAAATTATTAAATCAATGCAATACCACACATCTAATTAAAAATTTGTTTACTTTTGATTACATTTCTTTGTAGCATGTAATTAGTAAATATGATATGATATATAATTTTCATGAGTTTTTTGGTGATCCTCCTAGAAGTCATAGTGAATTTATGTGGTCCTTGGTCTTAATATCTGTGCATCCCTGATATAAATAGAACAAATATGTGACATATATGTAATAGTTAAAATTGCATTTTAAGGTTGTATTCTTACAATAGCTAAATTTTTACAACTGCTGCTTTGTTACTAAACTAAATTTTTATAATACTATATAGTTATAATTAATATTAAACAACTTGTAACGACAATTAGTTAACAAATCTATTCATTCCTTGATTATAATTGCCAGTGTGCAAAAATATTAATTTTTGTTATTTAATTGTATCAAAAAATGAAACACTATAATAAAATAAGTTATGATACTATATGCTTGATACACAGTTTACTCTTATTCACTCTACTGAAGGATAAATAATGATAGCTTTTGAGAAAAATATGAAAAATTACATTATTTAACTTGTTTTTTAATCACTTATATTTATTATCATCTTATTTGCAATTTACTTTTCAGCTACATAATAATAGTAATAATAATAAGGTTTAACAGTCATATACAAAATAATACTAATAGGGATTTCTTGATTTTTTTCAAATTTAAAAGAGTTCTGCAATGAAATTAAATTGAAAATTGAAAAGAAAAAATTGTAAGAATGCTTGATAAGAATTTAATATTTTTTTTGTATATATATATATACCTCCATAGGTTTAGCTTTTTCACTTCCTGTACTGTTGATCTCCAGCATGTGATTCCTTAGCAAATCTTGTCCATCTCAAGAATTCTGAGTCATTTCTTTTTCCCATAAAGAACTGTCTAACCTTTCCCCTTCCTTCCCATGGAAAGGAAAACAATTACATTCCTTTTTTTTTTTTTAATCATTTATTGACTATTTCTCATTCTATATTGAGTTTCCATGACATCTACACTTAATAAGACCCCTTTATCTTTGATATCATCTCCTTATTTATCTTTACTCTTATAGGATACTAAAGTCCTCATGTAAGGTAGTACATTCTTTTTATTTTTTTTTCTTTCCAATTTATCTCACTTTTCCAAACATAAATTTATTATTGAATAACTTACATATGTAGATATATATATATATATATACACAGAAGACTTGTGTTTTTACAAACTGGTATGGACTGCAAAAAACTTCGTAAAATCAAAAGTTTGTAAATGGGAATAACACTTAAAAAATCAAAAAATACAATTTTCACTAACCTTTATTTGCTAGAAGTTCCAAAGAAATTGCTAATTTTTGTTTGCTTTAGTGCAATATTTTGATAAACTTAAACTTCCATAGAATCAATGCAAGCAAGCATGTTAGAGTTATTGTCTATTTAAAAAAAAAACAATGCAAACCTGACAGCCATTCGATGGCTTCTTTAAGTGTAGATCTTGGGATGATCTTGCATTCTTCATTGTTATTGAATATTCTTCTGTATCCATGTTCAAAACTTGCTTAATTATCTCAACATCCAATATTTATTCCATACATATGATGTTCTTATCTATATCCAGTAAGTCCTGAAAACCAAGTCTTCAGGCACTTGTAGGATCTGCAACAAAATTCTTGTAGTAAGGCTTCATCAATATTGTGATCACTATCTGAGATGTCTTCTTCTACAACCATATCATCTTTAATGGACCCTACATGACAAAAAGATTTAGCAGTTGTTGTTTGAGGTATATCATTCCATGCACTAACTGATAAATGCATCGCATTGAGTAAATTGATCTCTCAGTTTTTCCATGTACAAAGTTAAGAACAACTCTTTTTTTAAAAGCATTTGACAATATTTTCTTTTGAAATGTTGGATTATGACCTGATTCATAAGCTGCAAAATAGAAGTAATATTTGGTGGAAGGAACTTGGCCTGGATTGCCTTCAGTGCACTGACTTCAACGTGAGAAGTAAAATTATCTACTAATAGGAGAATTTGGCATTTCTTTTTCAAAAAATTTTTGTCCCATTCTCTCAACCACTTTTCGCAAATGACACCTTTATCCATGCATTTTTGTTTGCATAATACACAGCAGAGAGCTTTTTCACATTCTTGAAACATTTGGGTTTTTGATATTTCCCTATAAATAGAAGAGGCAGCTTTTCTGAGTTGGACATATTGACCCCCATCAGAACCATAATTCTTTGTTTAGCTTTCTCCCACCACTGCATGTATCATTTTTGAAACTCAATGTTTCATCCAGCAGCACTTAAACAACAACTGTTAAAATATAAATCGACCTCATCTGCATTAAAAACATCTTCTGATGAATATTTGGATATTAGAGCTTTCAAACTTTCTTCTTCCATTCGTTTGTGATGACTGTGTCGACTGCTACACTTTCACCACACACTTTATGGAAAGTTAAGCCATGATGTGACTTGAATTTTTGCAACCAACTGTCCAATTATTTGAAATCGTTCAATTGGAATCTTGAAGCAAAAATTTCTACTTGTTCTTTGAGTAGTTTGCCATCAATGGGCATATTGTTGCCTCTCATTTTCTTGAACCAAGCAACCAGAACCTTCACCTCTGGATACTTCACTTCACAGATATACTTCTGGGAAGATGTTCCACCATTATCATGGTCAAATGATTTTATCTTGGGCTTTGATAATTGTAAACAGAAAATTCTTTGATATTCCAAATTTTTTTACAATTTCTGACAATGGACCTCCCTGTAATGATTTGGTTCAGTGGCAGAAGCTTGTAATGGATTATGGCTTGATTATAGCTAATGGATTATCCCACCAAACATTCAGGAAATCTTGTGTGGAAAATGTCTAGATTTAGCCACTACTGCAGGCACAGTCTGTTTAGGATGTCACTGATCTGATGTTTGCATTTAATATCATGATACAGAATCCATTTTTCATCTCCTATAACCACTCTCATCAAAAATGGCTCTCTCTTTTCATTGGCGAGCAAGGAAGTGCAAATGTCCACATACTGTTATAGATGCTTCTTATAGTTCTATAACAGTTATATACCGTGAGTTTTTCTTGAAACCGAACACACTGAATTTTGGCATCGAGCCAATTCAGATGCATCTATCACGTCAGAAATCGCTCACTACGAAAATTTATTTTATATTTTTAATTCTAACGATATTCAGGAATCGCTTGCTATGAAAATTTATTTTATATTTTTAATTCTACCGATATTTATTTATCTACGAAAATTTATTTTATATTTTTAATTCTAACGATATTTATTTATTATTGCATCCAAGAAACAAAAAAACGATTAGACACACAAGATTATTCGGATTTTCATTCTGGTGTAATTAAATTTGAAAATAAAAAGATTATTGGATTTTAATTTGTGTGATAATTACACATTTGAAATTAAATCACTGAAAATTTACATCAAAAGATGTGCGAGAAACAGAAATTCGTTGTTGCTACAGGGAACATTGCGGCACGTACATAGAAACGCAGACGTGCCGCAATTCGAACATTTTAAAAAATGTTTGAATTAAAAATATAGCATAGAAACGCAGACGTGCCGCAATTCGAACATTTTAAAAAATGTTTGAATTAAAAATATAAAATAAATTTTCATAGTGAGCAATTCCTGACACAATAGATGCATCCAAATTGGCTCGATGCCAAAATTCAAAGTGTTCGGTTTTAAGAAAAACTCACGGTATATACATAACTGTTATAGATTTTGTTGCATGAGCTTATGAGATACCACTTACTCAGTTTTGACACAACAAAAATTCTGTAAATGCCTGTGAATAGTTGAATGAGAGGAATGGATGATTGTGGCCAGTTCTGTTGCCTCTTGATTTCTCTCAATAGCAGCTCTCAACACATCATTATCTAACTCAATAGATCATCTTTCATGTGGCATATCCCTTTGTCTTGTTTCCAGTCAGAATTTCTGGAACTATTCTTGACACTTTCTGACATTCAGAATACCCTGCCCATATATGGTGTCTTGGTTAGGACACTTTCAACTTCCTTCAAAATCTGTTTTTTTGACATCTATAAATAAACAAACTCATTTTTTTAATGTGACATTGTTTGAAGGATGAAATCTCACACTGAAAACAAAACTGAAAATAGGATTATCCGCTTTATTGCGGGGAGTGCTCCCTTGCAATAAAGTGGATCCAAAAACAGGATTGTCTACTTTATTGCAAGGGAGCATCCCTGCAATAAAGTGGACGATCTCGTTTTCACTTTCATTTCCAGCGCACCTTCATTCATTTTTCATGGGGAGAACCACTTTTCTGACTTGTGGTGTCTGCAGAAAAGTAATAAATGAAAGAAAAGTGGTACATTTGAGTTTGTAAAAAAGAGAGAATGTACGTTTTCAGTTCATAAAATAGAATTAAAATTAATGTTAGTCCCATGGGATAATTTTTGGGATTGGGATTAGTTCATAAAAATGTGTTAATTCGTAAATTGGAGGTTCATAAAAACGTGAGTCCACAGTATATATGACATATTTCTGCAAAAAATTTAATTTGTCATATCTGAGTTCTTTACTGTTTTTAATATATTCATAATTAATATCTATATTTATATAAGTTTAATATCTTTACTTTTGCATGATCAAAACTGAAATTTTAAGAACTTTTATTAGTTTGATGATCAAGATTTTTGATAAATACCCACTAGTAATTTAAGTGTTTGAATTTTTAAGAGAATTATGCTGCATATAAAATTCTTAATTTAATTATTAAAAATAGTTTTAATTATTATAATCTAATTTTATCAAAATCTTAGTAATGTATTTTCTTTATTATAATTTTTTAGCCTTCACGAAGTTCAAATCATTCCCGGCAGAGTTCCAATCCTGATACATTAATTCATCATATAGAAGACTTTCTTCCCCCTAATAAAAGTCCATTATCATCACCTGAAAGTCAAAGTTATAATATAAATAATCAACACTCATCAGCTCGAAAATGCACTGCATCTGAATCTTTTCATGAATTTGAAGTTGGAAGAAGATGGAAATCAACTCGATTATCAAAAGTATTGATTTATTATCTATATATGTAGTTATTATAGAATCTTAATAATTTATCCTAGATGAGATTGGGAGAGATGACAATTTAGAAAATAGATGAATTATAGAAACTCAGAAGAAAAAAAGTTAAAAATAAATATACATAAAGCAATAACAGAATCCATTAATAAATTTTATATAACAGTTATGTTCATAAAAGAGTATTAAACGTTAGACGGAGCAGGCGTGTCTAGCATAGCTAGGCGTTGAAGCGCTAAAGGTTAAATTGTAGATAAAGAAATTTTTTAATCAAAATAACTGAAATTTTTTTAAAATGGGAATTATGCAATTATTTAATAAATGAAATTATAATATTAATATAAAAACTTATATTAATATCATAATTTTATATTTCATTTTTATCTAAGAGCACAAGTGCATTTTGAAACAAAATTTCATGAAGAATGATGAATTACAGAAAATTATAAAAGAATGACTAATTATCAAGGTTCTTTTGTATAAAAAATTTATTGCATTTAGAAATTTATCAATATCTATAATTAAATTATTAATTAAAAACCATTTAACTTAGGAAATTCCTAGAAAAGATTCTGTTGTTGTTTAATTTTGATATAGCATTTCAAATCTTCAGAATAAGTTGTCAATATACTTAACATTTTTACTGCAAATTTATTAGTTTAGATATCTTAATATGCATAGTGAGACTTTGCTTCTGGATAGTACATTATATTCAGTGTCATAGTTTTTAACACTTGCATTTAGAAATTCTGAAAATCATTTTGTTAACAGCTGATTAATATTCATAATTTTATTAAAACTTTTTAGTATTTAGATAAATCATTTTTGTTATTTTTTTTAAAGTATATATATGAAATTTTCAGACTATTTTTTATTGTGTTCTATAATCAAATAATCAAATTTTCAAATTTTTTTCAACAAAACAAAATAATGAAACAAAAAAATCAAATTTTTTTGTAAGTAATATTAATTAATAGAAGTGATATTTATGATTAATATTGGAACAAGAAATGTTCCTTATTTGTTCACATTTACCCAAATTTTTATAAATCACTATGATTATCAGTGTCTTTGCAAGGGTAGGATGAATTTAAATCATAATTCCAAGAATAAATTATTTTATTTTTTACAAATTCTAAAAAACAATTTTTTTCAAAAACAATAATTTACATTATTATACTTATTATTATACATAATTTGCTAGTTTTTAACATAAAGCAATAAATAGTTTCTCTTACAATTGCTAATAAATAATTTCTTTTACAATTAATTCACTGCATTTGCTAAGATGCAAAATTTTTTTGTGTTAATTTCAAATAAACTGATTTCAAATTTTGTCAAACTTAGCCTGACAAAAGAATTTAATACTGTTTACTTCATTTTATTTTTATATTATTCTTAATAATAATGGTAATAATTAAAAAACATCTTTAAATTTGATAAATTTTGCCATTTTCTTATCAGTAATCCTTTATTTTTTGATCTGACATTGCTTGTTTTAGGGATGTCAGATTAAAAATAAAGGATGCTGTTTTCTGTACTCATATTTAACAATTAGAAGAAAAAGGGTGCTTAACATAAACATCACTCAAATATATTCAACTATCTATTGGAAGTAAATTATTGGAAGTAACTTAAGTTAATGCCTATGAGAGCAGTGTAAGTTGAGTTTTTATTGAAAGTAAATACAATAGTAAGTTGATTCTGAATGCTAGAAAATTGGTTTGATCTTGAGGAGTTATAGAGCTTTATTATTAATCTGGTTACTCATGATTTGTCATAATAACAGCTTTTTTAATGAAAGCTTTCAAATCATTATAGAAGATGAAAATAAATTGACAATATCTCTCTGTTTTAGAATCTATATATCATGGAATAAGTTTTTATTGTTCAGTAAATATCTTTATTCGGTTTAGAAAGGCTTTTTAATGTTAAAGTAGAGTTTAAGTTATTTTCAGATAACTTAAACTCAAATCATCTGTTTACAAGAAAAATGAATTTTTCTGATTGAGTCAAAAATCACTCCAATAAATTTGCTACCATATTTTTTGATCTAGTTCTTTATCTCATGCAGTTTGCCATTTTATAATCAACTATTGCAGGAACTATTAAAATTTTTAAAATTTTGTTTTGAATTTACGAAACATTTGTGAACTACTGAATACAGGAGATCCCCAACTTACAATGACTTGACTTATGACAGTCTATATTTATGATGAAAATCCATACTTATAATGGCAGCTATCAATGATTTTGCAATAATGGCAACCATGTGACAAGTTGTTGCCAGGGTAGAAACATACTATATTTCCACACTGGGATATATGTATTTTATTTTGGATCTCATATCTCCAAATTTTTTAATTTGTTAAGGCTTGATCAATTCAATCCAATCCTAAAAATATATATGAAAACATGAAATTTGAATTCTATATCTCTGAAAAATTTTTGATGAATCCAGCTCTAGCATTATTTCACCTACTGTAAAGCTCTACTGATTCTACAATAGAAGTGATTCATAGATGGATCTGGAATGGATACTATTATGTAATAGTCAGTCAATGATTGAGAAATGGCATTAAAAATAATTGCTTATATTTGTTAGTAACTTGGTTACATTAATTTGAATTAAGCCATCAAAGAATACCTTTAGCAGCAGCTACTTTTTGAGTGCCCAAAAACTGTTCAACACTTATAGTGGGATTAATAGGAAAGTTTGACAGATGGGGTTTCAGGAGCTTGGCTGGGGCTGGATCCTTCCTGAAAAATAATATGTGAAACCTGAAATTGAACCCAGATCCTTCAATATAATAAATAATTGTTGTACCATCCAACTAATACTGGAAACTTAGACACAGAAAATAACTTAAACATTCCATCATTGTTTTTACATCATATTTTCTTTAGTTTTACCCATATAAAGTTCTAGTAAGCATGAAATATACAATTTCCTCATTTTAAGCTAAATTTGTTCATTTTACTGTATGCTACATACTTTTTAAAAGTGAATTGAATATTCTAAGTTCTAATGGTTGGGGAATGTAACCTCCATTTATAACATTGTGTCTATGGAAAATTGAGTACCAAGTTATAACAGATTCAAACCATGACCAAAATTTTTGAACACAATGTTGTCATAAGCTAATATTTAAAAATAATGTTGAAATAATAAGTAATAGGTATAGGTATAAATAATAGGCTTACCAATACCACCATCATCACAATAAAGAGAAGTATAAATGCAATCCAGAATACTTCCAGAAATATCGAATTTGCGACAGATATTGGAATACTGGATACTATCTAAATTTATTAGATTAATTAAAAATACGGAAAAATGGATAATACAAGTTATAATTCGTATAATGAATCAGTACGTTTTGCTGATTTTGAAAATGCATTTTCGGAGAAAACTGTAAGAATGGGATTTATAAGGAAGGTGTATGCAATTCTAATGGTCCATTTGGCTATTACTGTAGGATTTATTTGTCTCTTCCTTTATCAGCAAGATTTAAAGCTTTATGTTGCACTCCATACAGAAATATTCTGGATTGCATTTGTACTTCTGTTTATTGTGATGATGGTATTGGTTTGTTGTGATAATGTAAGAAGTTCATTTCCAATTAACTTGATCTGTTTAATAATAGGCTTAAATTCAATCAGAAATTTTCAGTAAACTTTATAATTTAGTAATTTTCATCAAAATTATTAAATTTTTTAAATCCATTCTAACAATTTCCCATTTCATAGACAAATGATTCTGTATAAGCATGAAGTTCTAGTTTCTATCAAAAATAAATTTTTTTAAAAGTGAAAACTTTTTCATTATTAAAAATTATAACTAAACACATTACTGCAAATGAATTTTTTCATAACCAGAATTTCATATTGAGGATTAAATACGTATTGTGAAAGTGTATAGCTGTGATGGTAAAAATGATATTACTACTTATTTTGTGATAACGGAAAGATGTTACTTTTTCAGTGTTTATTATAAGGCAGCAAAAATAAAATTTTGAAAATTTGGTAATCAATATTATTTTTTCATAAATTTACTTTTATTCAAATTATCATATTCTCTATTTATTTTATTACTATTATGAAATATTTTATTTTTATTAGTAAAATTATGAAATATTTTATTTTTATTCTATCATTTTCATTGATTTTTATTGTAGCTTTATTTTTCAATATTTCCAAATTAACATCTTTTCCATTAGTTCTAAATTCTTGTAAATGTTTCTTAAGTAAATAAGTTTATAAAATTATAAAGAATTGAAATAAAAAGAATAAATTCATAAATTGTGTTAAAAAAAATACATTATAGGCAGAACCTGATTTTAGGCCAAACATATTTTCCTGATAAACATAATGCAATTTAAGCAATATTAGTTTAGATTAAAAATTATAGCAAAACTAATTTGAAATTAAAGGAATCCAGTGAAACTAGTAAAAAAACAAATTCAATTTTAATAATTAAATTAACTTTAGGTTCAGTTTTATACCAAACAAGATATGTATTGTTTTTAATTTATAACTATAATAAATGTGTTTCAAATAAAAAAAAATTTATTTTTACAGCTTAAATTATTATAAAATTTTCAAAATGTCATATAAGTTTGACACTGATTTTCTGGCATCCTCAGGTCCAGAGTGTTGCCAGATTAGCCATTATGCTGGACCAATAGTGATCATAAATAGTAATTCATCAATACACTATAACTATTATATATTACAAAATTATATCCTTTCCATGTCTTTAAAAAATTATGGATTGCTAGAAACTTAATCAGATACATTAAAATTTGGTTATGATGAGCATCACAGAACTGGGTAGAATAACTATAACAGTTATAGTTATTGATGATATTTGTAATACCCAAGAATATAAAAAAATATACACATGCTTAGGGATGATTATTTGCATATATTTATTTAAATATATATATATATAAAAGTAAAAACCAATATATTTAAAAATAAAAGTAATTTATACAATGATATTTGCAAAGCCCACCATCTTGTTTTTTATTTTTAACACAACTAAATGCTATCTAGCTTTATAATGCATTTTTTGCTGAATAATTTTAGTTTATTACGTTCAGGTATTTAAAATTCAATTTTAGTCTATATTTGATATTTATAAAAACTATTTTATTTCTTTTCTAAAGAAATTACAGTTCAAAGAAAATATATTTTCCCCTGAATACGTTTATAACTTATGGTTTATATGTAACATAATAATAAGTATTGTTTATATAATAAGTATTTATTTTTTATTGCTTTTAATAGAGAGAACTGCATTATTATGTAAGATAATACTGTAAAGTGAGTGATACTGAAAATACTATGCTTCAGTTGATTGGGTTAACTGCTTACATTTCTGTTAATCCTGTTGCTGTAAAATCTTTTTGTACATGTTGATTTTAATTTTGTTTTTCTATTTTTAAATCACTATTTGAATAATGCTTCTTTAGAGACTTAAAATTTTGGGAAAATTTCTTTAAAACTTTCACTAATATTTGCTAACATATATATATACTTTAATAAAAATCAAAATATAATAAATTATTTTTTCTTAATTTTCTTTTCTAATTCTGAAGAGGAAAATTTGTATTATATTTTACTTTTGGTTTTTATTACTATATCTGCTAGCAAATATTAGAGAAAGTTTTAAAGAAACTTTCCCAAAATTTTAAATCCTCCAAAGAAGCATTAGTCAAAAAGAGATATAAAAATAAAAAAGTAAAATCAAAACCAACATGCATAAAAAGAATATTTAGTTACTAAATACATAAATTTCTTATACAATTTATAAAATTGTACATTCTAACATGAATTTGTGTCATGTAATTTAGAATCAAATATATGATTATTTCTATGTTTAATGCTATAGTAAAAACAGATATCATAAGAGTAAGAGATTATTATATATACATATTGCAAAATTTGGATTTTTAATTTGATTCTAATTTTGATTGCAAAGTATCTAAGATGTAATAATGAAATGAATTTGAGACATTTATTAAATTTTCAGATATTGCCTCCAAGATACATCATTGGTATTTAATATTGTATTTTATATATTTTGTATGATTATAAACAATCAAGACAAAAGTATTTTATATTTTCTTTAGAAATTGATTTTCTTCTTAATTGTAGGAATTTCAAATATATTCTTATAATTTTGTCCAGATTAAAAGAAGTGCTAGATTATCAGTATCTGGAAAATTGGTATTCATCTATATTTGGTTGCTACTGTTACCACTGTTCAGAATGACAGTTTATACAAATAATAATGTAGTGAAGGCAAAAAATATTGAACTGAATCATCCAACAGAAAAAAGATCAGTAACCCATGTTTCTAAGAGACTGGACAATTGAAGCAAGATAGCTTATAAGCTTAATTATCAGTAATTAGTGACTAAAATTAAAAAAATAAAAATAAAATATACTATATATATTCTTGCATAAGCTGAGAAATTTTTTCCAAAAAAGAATTTTCAAGAAAAAGATCAGTTTATATAGAGGATGTCAAAAATTGGAAAATTTTTCAAAGATAGTAAGAATGGTTAGCTCAGTTACAGTGTGTGTCTCATCTTGCTTTTGTGTCATCCCCATGATCTGCCTTATATATTCCTAATAAACAGGTGTCCAATCTTTTGGATTTTCTTGGCTACATTGGAAGAACTGTGTTGGGCCATATTATATGAAATTGGAGAAAACACAATTTTTTTATATTAAATCTTAGCCAACCAATAAAATGTATCTTATTTTTTGATAGTAGCAAGCTTTATAAATAAGATAATCTATGAATAAAGAAATTAAATATTTTAAAAAATTATTGACAAAAAATGAAGTATTATGCAAATTTTCATTAATTAAGTTGCATTATATAATTAGTTGAAAAGTAATATAGTTTTATTAAAATTTTATCATTTTTTTAATAATATATACTTATTTCATGTTTTGCTTAAAATTTCAAAAATAAATTTATCTCATCCCAAAACCGAAATAAGATTAATAAAATATAATAGAATAGTAAGCAGAATTGATAAGATTCAATGAAAAATAATCCAAATTCTACTAATATCTTTAAAATGTAATTTAAAATTAAATTTTGGCAATTGAAAAATTTAGGGCCCATCATCAAAGGCACACATTTTCACCAAATAAATGCAAAAAAAAAAAAGCTGCAATAATTGCATTGAGAAAATTAGGATTGAATTTTTTTAATGGTTTTTTTTATCATTTTTATTCCCCTTCCATGGCATGTATATATATATCAACGGATTTCAATAGTTTAAAGTCACACTATAGTGGTAGTGAAATGTAAGTTCAGATCTGATGACTAACAATTAGCTTATCAAAGACATCTAGGCCACCTAACAGATTGATTCTTCAGCTATTATTATAATGAATTTAAATTACTTTTAGTTCATAGCTATTGGGCTCTGTTAATAAAAACATTCCTGACTGAGCTAATTAAAAATTCTAAAAATATTGATCCAAATAATTTGAAATTATTATAAAAATTCTGTTATAATCAAGAATTTTTAGGCAATATTAGGATTTAGATTGTTTTTTATATTGAGATGAAGAAGATATGGAATAAACTATTATGTTTCATTTATTATCCTTACATTTTTTTATGTATCTGTATATAAAACAGTATTAAATTCATTTAAAAAAATGCAAGTGCCTTATTAAAAATAAATGTAAATTATTTAATTAAGTATTATGGAACCTATCCTCATTTTCTATAAAAACATTAATCTTAATTTATACAATTTTCATTTACAGTAGGGTTGTCCAACTCGTGGCCTGTGGGCTGTATATGGCTCACTGCCATAATGAATGCAGCCCAACATAAAATCAGAAACTTCATTAAAACATTGTGTATTTATTTTTTTTTATTTTTGAAAATTGCCGTAACATCATCAAATATCCCTCTAATAAAGAAAAATAAATTTATTTCATTTTTGTATTAAAAATATATAAAAAAAAAATAATGAAATTAATGAAGTTATTACCTATTTCCATTTTCTAAAATATTTTTTATTTCAGTGATTAAAATTTCTTGATCTGCTCAATGATTTTAAAAATTCTGATGAAAAAGAAGTCAAAGATTTTAGTTATGACATTTTTGCTTATTTGTCATAGTAGATATCATATATTGTACATTATTTTTACGAACATTTTTGCTTATTTGGAGTGGTGGATATTATATATTGTATATTATTTACTAACGATCCATTGAAATAAAACAAATTGCTTAACTTTGTAACTATAGTTCACAGTAAATACAGCACTTGAAGCAGTCTAAAATATAATTGGTGTAATAGAAAAACTTTATATTTTATACTGCTTCAAGTGCTGTATTTACTGTGAACTATAATTGTTTACTAACTTTTTACGTAATGATTATTGTTAGTATAATATATTTTATGTGCGGCCCAAAACAATTTTTTTTCTTCAAACGTGGCCCAAGGAAGCCAAAAGGTTGGACACCTCTGATTTACAGGATATTTTTACAAAACCAATCTACCATGTAAATTGAGAATTAGATGTATTGTTTGTTGAAATTAGTTAGACTAGTGAAAGCTAGTTTTGCCTAAAATTGGATTCTGCTTGTAACAATAATTATTAAAAATGTTTAAAAAATAATAATATATATTCAACAATCCATAAATATTTGATAATTTGAAACAAAAGAATTCAAAAATTCCAATTTTTGTGTGATATGTTAATATATTGCAAAACTATTTGCAATATATAACATATCATTTTTTGTGTTTTGTATATATAACATATCATATTCAATTTTTGCAATATATAATATATTGCAAAAATTATAAATTATGGTAAGAGATTTTATTTACATTCACTCAATTCCCATGCTGGATCAAGCAGCACAAGAATTGAGTGAATATGAATAAGATCAATTAAACTGTATTTTGTTGTATAAGATGATTGAATGTAACAAAAAATAAGCCAGTTTGTCACATTCAATCATCATCTTATACAAATCATATTTTGTATTATATAAAAAGCTCTATTTTTATATAATTGAATATATTTGATAAAAATTGCTTTGTATAAGACAGTTCTTCTCAAAGTCTGAGTTACAACCCTATATAGGGTCGCGTAACAAAATTTGAGGGTCACAGAAATTTTAGCAAATGTTTTAATTCGTATTCTTAGATTATATACTTCTATACCCAGGATTGCAAAAATATTTTCTTGGGTAAAAGAGGTTGCCAAGTGGAAAAGTTTGAGAAACGCTGGTATAAGACATAATAACATAATAATAATGCATACATATGACTCTATGACATATAAGTTTAACAGCTGCACAAATGGAATTCTTACTATATTTACCTATAATGTAATATAACTCTGACTATCTAGTAAGGAATTTCAATTTTTAATAAATTATTATAAAATAAAGTATGCAAAATGCCTAAATTAAAACACAGTTTTATTTAATCAATATTTTTGAATAAAGTAGACTCCATCTTATCTGATCTCATTTTAACCAGTCACATTTTCATTGAGTTATGAGAGAAATAAAAATGAATAAAGAATAAGTTATTTAGAAGGAAAAAATGTGCTAAAATTACAATAAGGTATATCAAATAGAAGGATAAAATAACTCTGTTGATATAAATCCTATCAAAAATTTGTATGATTTTGTAATTTTTCTTTAAAAAAAGAATTTAAATTGTAATGGCAAATGAAGATTACTGATTTTTTTATCTAAGTAAATGCTACTTATAAATTAAATAATTATATACATGTTAATTATATATATATATATTTTAATTTACAATCTATAAATTGTATCACTTATTTTTAAAAAATTTCTGAACAAAAAGAAGTCAAAGATTATTATGCTAGGGCATTTTTGCTTATTTGTCATTGTGGATATCATATACTGTACATTATTTACTAACTATTTTGCTTAGCAATTATTGTTAGAATTAGTATATTTTATGTGTAGTCTGAAACAATTCTTTTTTTTTCAAATGTAGCCCAAGGAAGCCAAAAGGTTGGACACCCTTTCTTTATATCATTGATTCCTAAAGAAAACTGATTTCCAACAAATTTTCTGATCCAGAGATTTTCAGATAAATTAATAACAGTTGATGTGCAACTTATGTATATTTTTTCTAATCGCATTATTTTCTTATTTGATTTATTGAATCTAGAGTGATAAATTATTTTATTCAGTTATGTTAGGTTAATTTCAGTTAAGCTATCATATATCATACATGGGATATTCTGTATATGCAGTGACCACTTTTAGAGCCCATCACAGGGTGGCCAACTCCCATGATGGGATCATCTGAAAAGCTGAAGGAGGGGGGTTCAATGAACTGGGCCGAGACCATTCCCAAAAAACTGGAAATATAAGATCCAGAACTGAACTTAGATTCTCCAAAGTAATAAGCCACTGTTTTACCATGCAGCTATCCAGTCTATTTTTACATTTATATCATCAATCTGGCAGATAGCAGAAGACAAACATATTGTTATATCTTTTATTCTTTACATCAGGGGAATATTCTTCTTCCTTTAGTAGCTGTACATAGTGAGTCAGTCAGTTACTGTTCCCAATATGAAGTAGGTATAATGTATATATTAAACTGTTTCAATTTGCATCACATTTTTCTGATTATATTTCTGATTTGCATTGTTTCAATATGTATCACATTTTTCATGAATGCATCTCTGAAGCAGAGTAGATCTGAATTTATTCCACTGACATTTTGGTTATAGATATTTCATTTAGAATATTTGATACTCTTTCTAAGGGTTCATTAAATGAATCTAATAGAAGTCAAAACACACTCTAATTCTATATTTAACTTCTCAACTGTACTTGCCTGTTAGGCTTTAAATAGAGATTGTCACATTAATTGTGATCAATTTTTTATAGATAATATTAATGCTGTTTAGGAATTTGAGCTATGCAATTCTATATAATAACTATCAATGAATTACTTATCCAGTTGGAAAATTCTTTACTTTTTCTGAATTCAAGTTTAAATTGATAAAAATTGATCACATTCAATAAGTTTGCATTCATAGCTATTCCCTATTGTAAAAAATAATTGAACATTTGTATTGCTTTATAGTTGATCTGTCATGCATTTTACTTAAATCTGATAGTTGATTTTTCTTAGATATAAAAAAAATTAGTGTCTCTTTTTACTGTGGTCTTAGATAATTGTCTAGATTTTCCTATATCTAGATCCACTAATGATTACACTGCAATAGGATAATTTTCAAACTGAGCATAAGTAAATTTTTGGAAAATAATTAAAAAATAAAATTACTTGTAAACAATTATTTTCATAAAAAGAAAAAATTATAATTTTCTGAATATTAAAAATTTTAAATTTCTTTCTTATTTAAATTAAATACTTACCTATCTAATCTAATCTCTTCTGCATCAATAACATCTTTGAGCAAAGTTAATGGATCTTCTCCTCCATTGTAACCTGGTCCCCAACGAAGAACTCGGGCTAAATCATTACCCGTTCCTAAAGGTACTATGGCACAAGCTGGAGATTGGCATTCAGAATCCTGACCAACATTATCTAAACACTGAAGAACCCAACCAACTGTTCCATCACCTCCACATACTAAAATTTTATAATCTTTAATATGCCGAAATACATATAACCTAAAAGGAAATATAAATATTTTAAATAAACATTATATTTTTTAAATCAAAGAAATATATAAGAATTGCACTTAAAATCTATAAGAAATTAAGTTAAAACTTTCAATGTTTTTATTCATAAATGAAAATAATATGAAAATTATTAAAAATTTATAATTTTCATTTTTAAAAAATAATCTAATAAAGATTACTCTTCTAGCAGAAAATAGATTTATTATTGGAAAAAACTAGTAATGTTATTCTTTCTTTGGTCAATGTATGATTATGACTGATTAAGATATATTATTGTCAAAAATTTTACCAATGTTTTTAATTGTAAAAAATGTTTATAATTGTTTTTTTGTAAAAAATTTGTTTTCAACTAGAAGATACAGTTTTTAATGAATTCCTTTTAAAACTTTTTGATGTTCTCTTTAGTAATATAAATATAAATTAATTTTAGATTAAATTGTTTTAAATTTTCTTTTAATGAACTTCTGAAATCTATTAAATTATGACTGAAATGAGATAATATAGCAGGGGTGGGCAAATTTCATATCACTAAGAACCACAGAGGAGAATCTCAAATACTTGAGAGCTGCAATCAGTTTCTTTTTGTGTCAACAGGATTCACATCAGTTTTTTCAGGTAATCTTAAAACAATGGTTTCAAAAATTGTTTATTATATATTTCACATGTATTTATTTAGAATAAATAAATTACAAATATATTATCAATATATTTTTAAATTAAGTAGAAACCAGATTTGGACATTACTTGGATAAATTTTTATCCAAGTAATGTGAAACCAGATTTGGACATAAAACCAATATAAATCAGTTATAAATCAGATATATATCAGTTTATTCATGTGTTAGCTTGGCAATAAGAAGTAAAATCAGATTTGGACATTACTTGGATAAATTTTTATTTAAATATTTCTTAAATAATTGTTTTTCTAATTTGTTTATGTTTTTTCCAAAAAAATTTTATATTACTTAAAATATTTATTTGATAATTTTTCAAATAACAAATAAATTATATTTTATCTGCCAATTAAACATTAACTATTTTATCTTATTCTATTTTATCATATATGTCTGGATTTGGACATAAAACTAAAAACAAGATCATATTGGTTTAAGTCTAACATCTTATCTATTAATCCCATGTAGAGCATATCTGTCATGCAATAGTGTTTCTATGCAATATATATGTATATTGTCTATATCAGTGTTTTTCAACCGGTGGTCCGTGGACCGGTGCTGGTCCGCGAAAATTTTCTGCCGGTCCATGAGAAATTAAGTAAATTACAAATTAGCATTGGCTATATTCAATGTCAGTTTTTTGAAAAACACCTTTCAATGCAAAAGCAAGTGGTCATATATATTACCTTTCAATCTTTTAAGCAGTTTAAATGACAAAAAAATTATACTTTTGAATCTATGTAATGAAGAAAATGATGTTGTTTGGACCAGATAACTGATGTATGGCAATTTCTATCGAAATACGGAAATCCTTCTCCGTTTTACGAGTATTCGTGAGGTGGCAACACTGTCATATTTGTCAATGGCAGAATTCCTATATTATTGAGTAGGCATGTATTTGTTTTTGCTTAACATTGTTTTTTTTTTTTTGTAAAACTTGAAACCCTATAAAATGGAAAAGAAGAAATGCAAACATCATATACTTCTAAGCTTTTTAAATAAAGGCAATAATCAAGAGCAAAATAGTAATGCTTCTGAAAATATGCCAAGTACTAATGCTTCAAATCAGAACAACCAAAGAAAAAGTTATGTCAATACTTTGGAATATGCAATACCACCTAAAAAGTCAAAAGGAAACTTTGTCAGACATTACAATAAGAAGTATTTAAAGTTTGGTTTTATTTTAGTTCCAGGCAGTGAACTATCGTTACAACTTTTATGTGTAGTGTGCTCCAAAATTTTGTCAAATGATGCCATGAAACTGTCCAAACTTGCTCGTCATTTGAATTTGAAGCATAAAGATTTTATTGATAAGCCCATAGACTTTTTTGAAAGATTATGTAACCAAATTAAAACACAGAAAAGTGTAATGAAAACGATGATGACTAGCGACAAGTCATTACTTCAAGTGTTGTACTTAGTGGCTCTCCGTATAGCTAAAGCTAAAAAGCCATTTATGATTGGTGAGGAGTTAGTAAAACCTTGCATCTTAGATGTGGTACAAGAAATTTTGGGACTTCAATCCATTAAAAAACTGGAAGCTATACCCATGTCGGATAATACCATTCAAAGAAGAATTATTGATATGGCAACAGATATCGAAATTCAAGTTGTAGAAGGGATAAAGAAATCTAGATATTTTGCAATTCAGCTTGATGAGTCTACTGATATGAGTAATCATGTTATCCTTTGCTTTGTGAGATATAGTGAAGAGGAAGTCTTACGGAAAGAACTTCTTTGTTGCCTTGACTTACTGGAAGGACTGTTAGTTCTCAGATATTTAGTGCTCTTAATAATTATCTTCAAGCACAAGGCTTAGACTGAAAGAAATGCATGGAAGTGTGTACAGACAGTGCTGCGAGCATGATTGGTCATCGCTCTGGTGCATCCAGAAATATTGTCAACTTACTGTATAATCCATCGAGAGCATATAGCTGCAAAGAAGCTTTCTGCTGAACTGAACATAGTGATGAATGATGTAGTAAAGGCTGTTAATGAAATTCCTAGTCGAGCTATGAATTCCAGGCTGTTCTCAATATTGTGTGAGAGTATGGACTCACACCACCAACATATTCTTCTCCATGCAAAAGTGAGGTGGTTATCAAGAGGAAGAGTTCTTGCAAGCCTTTTTGAATTAAGGGAAGAGGTAACGAAATTTTTATGTGCCCGAAAATGAAATTTGATAGAATCTTTGTTAAATGAAGAATGGATGGCTAAACTTGCATATATGGTGGACATATTTAATCTTCTTAATAACCTTAACATTTCACTTCAGGGATCTTGTACAAATATCTTTACAGTGAGAAATAAAATGGATGTGTTCAAAAAGCTGGATCTTTGGGACAGTCGAGTACATAAGAAAGATATAGAAATGTTTCCAATTTTAAGTGAATTTTTAATTACAGCTGATGTCAAACAGAAAGTAATATTCAAAATAATTAGTGAACGTTTAAGGGCATTAGTTGAAAACTTTAATAACTATTTCCCTGAAAGTGAGGATCCTCGTAAGGGCAACCTTTGGATTAATAATCCTTTCCTGGAAGATGCCAGTCACATGCACTTAATTTTCATGTTAAAGAAAAGCTGATAGAATTAGTTACTGATGTCACTCTAGTTTCAAAGCATAAAACAATGTCATTGCCTCAATTTAAAAAAGAATATCCAACATTAAATGATAAAGCGATCAAATTATTAATTGTTTTTTCGACTTCTTATTTGTGCGAGAAGACTTTTTCTGCCATGTCAATAATAAAAACCAAGCAGAGAAATCGAATGGATATAAATGCTGCACTTCATCTTTCAGCAACAAAACTGCAACCATGAATAACTGATTAGCTAACAAAGAAGCAACAGTAGACGTGGCACTAAATAATGTCATATAAATTTGTATTTCTATTAAATTAGTTAAATAAAAACTTAAACCTAAATAATATTTTTATTCAGTCTTGATAGTTTGCCGGATGCAACATAATTCCTATATTTTTGCCGGTCCACGAGTGTGAAAAGGTTGAAAACCACTGATCTACGTAATTAGCATAGAGTTTAATGTACATTACATATCAGGGATGACAAGTTGTTCTTTAAATCTAATGACCAATTCTGCCTGATACATGCCATAGGTCCATTAATTGGGACATCTGAAACATGCAGTAAATTATCTGCATGTCTATATCTTACTTATTTGGCTTGTTGTTTACTTTTATTTAATATCTAAAGTAAGAAGTATTTCAATATAATATATACAATGATTAGATGAGATGCACAATGATGTTCTGTGATTTCTAATCAATTCTAACTGTGTTCTAAATTGGTGGAGAGTTGCAATTTTAAGTTGTTCTCGAAAAACTGCATGATTAGTCATCAAATGAAGCAAATTGCATTGAATATTTATTCAAAATTGAAAACTGAAAACCTACAGGTATGATTATATAAAAATAAATACTGTTCTTACTGACACTGTTACTTTTTATATCGAAATTGACTGTTCCATACATATTAATACAGTCACAAAACTTGGTAATATTCCATTCCCATAGAGCTGACTTCCGATGCTCTTATCAAATATAGTAATACACCATTCTGTTATTCTCATTTCCAGATGGTAAAGAAGTGATCTGATCTAATCTACTATCAGCCTGAGGTTACTCATTGGGGGATCTACTTTCAGTCATTGGGTTCTTATGGACTTTTCATTTTTAAAACTCCCAGTATACCCAATATTTTTAAAAATACTGGGCTTATTAGATTTGTCATTATAGCAAACTGCCAGAAATTTGGGAAGTGTCTGGAACACATTAGTCTATTGATTTTGGCAACTAAATAGTCTGTTGGGTCTTCCTCAATCCTAATAGATCTAGAGGTATTTACAAAATTCTGTAGCATACTTTCATATTCTTGGATATGAATGATCACAATTCTTAGTCTTGACTTCAAAGTACAAATGAAGCCTGTACTTTTTAACCATTGTTTTAATCATAGTTATTGCTAAATTATGGCATCTTTTCTCATGGTTGCAATTTAAATCTTTCTCTTTGTTTGTCTATTGATACATTGTTACCTCTTTGAGATTCTTTTTTTACCCATTATAACATGTTTGAAGCAAAACACAAGAATTTGAGAGAATAACTGCCCAAGATTTAGGCAATTACAAGCCTTAAATAAAAGATTAGCTGTCAAATATGATCAAACTACCGTTTATTAGAATTCTTTAATAAAGAGAAAAACAGGAATAGAAGTAGCTTTTAATTGGCAGTCACTCTGTTTTTGCAAAAATGGACAGACAAGAGATCTGTTAACCCAGGTAAAAAAAAAATCAGGTATTTATATTATTCCTGCAGAAAATAAGTTACCCAGTCAAATGAAGGAATACATAGACAAGACTTCCATAATATTAGAAAACAGAATTTCAGAACATAAAAGAGATATAGCAACAGTTAACTTAATACTGTATTGACAAAATGATTTTATGAGGCTGACCATACAATTAATTGGGACAATGTGAAAATCATAAAACACAAATGATCTGAGAGAAGTCTTCAGTGTGGAACTGTTATGCATACAAAAATGAAGACAGCAAGCACTTGTAATCAATGAAAATATTCCTGTAAATGTCCCAATATCTTGACAATGATATATAAAAAAATGCCTTATGGTCAATTTTAGAAAAACATATTATATTTTTATTTGTTTCTATATTGTATAATTAATATTAGCAATAAATTCAATAATTTTACTTTATGCTGATACATGGCATGCTTTATGGCATATCTTTCCTTTTAAATAAGTATTCTGTTCTAATATTTTTTAAATTAAAAGTTTGTTCTATATTCTCTGTTGTGAGCTGATGATGACCTTATGAGGTTGAAAACATTTTTAAATATGTAATTATATTTTATTCTGTTTAGTAAAGAATTTCCTCCTACAGTTAATGCTTATGTTATTATCAACATGGAAATCTATTAAGTGGATATTTGACTCTTAAAATTTAAAATGCTATATACACATAGTGGCCAAATTGTGGCTCATGAGCTACATGCAGCTCTTTGGTATCTTCAATGTAGCTCTGTACCATGAAAGTCAATAGTTAATATGGACCTATGAAATATCTATTTAATTTTAAAAATAATATATTTATAATTTGTTCATTTATTGTAAAAAATAGTATGCATCTATATGAAATAAATGCATGTAAAATATATGTTACAGTAAAATTAATTAATTGATAATTATGCATAATTGCTGATTATTATGCATAATCACCAATCATCTTGGTGAGTTTGATAAATTTCACTAAATATCTTACTTTTACTGGTGATTATATATAATTCCCAAATGCATTAGGTAAGTTTGATGATTATTATCGAATATATTACTTTTAAAGTGATTTTTTCATAATTTTTAATGTAGTTCATAAATTTGATATCATGAAATTTCCCACTTTTTTATTGTTTTAACCTGTTCACTGCCTTTGCCATGTTAAGACGGCAAGATGGCAGAACAAAAAACGATAAAAACAGTAAAAAGCAATATAAATAAAATTGAATTCCGAATTATACAGTGGAGCTATCGCGGAGCGTTTTTTTATGTTTATTGGATTTTTGTTTTTTTTTTTTTGTGTTGATGAACCAAATCGGCAAAATTTTTTCAATTTTATGAATTTTATAGTTCATAATAGTAAAATTCCATATTTTGCTTAAAATTTCAAAAATAAATTTATCTCACTCCAAAATCAAAATAAGATACTAAAATATAATAGAATAGAAAACAGAATTGATAAAATTCGATGAAAAATAATTCAAATTCTACGAATACAATCCACTCACATTTTCTAAAGATCTAAAATGTTCTAAAGATAGAAAATGTGAATGGATTGTATTTATTAATTATGAGATGGTACTAACTTTAGTAAAAAATTTTTCCAAAATTATTAAAATTTCAGTTAAAATTATTCAAGGAATTAATTTGACAGTTTGCATTATATTTGAATTTATATATTTAAAAAACATAGAATAATAATATTTGTTCCTTGTATTCTATTCAGATTTGCTAATGATTAAAAACTATCTGAAAATATTATTCTCATAAAATTTCCCCTTTTCTTATGTATCTGTTTTATAAGATATTTATCTTTTTGTTTATTTTATATTTATAGGGTACATTTGTAATAAACTGGAAACTGATTAGGCAAGATTGCTTGGTTATGATTCAGGATCATAACCTGAAATAGTGTTTTGTGAATGAAAAATGTCAAATCATATGATATAATAACAAACTATATTAACATATACTTTAATTGAAACTAACTAGAGGAATATCTATAAACCAAATATTCTAAGCCAAATTAACTCTTAGCATAATAATTTATAATTAAACTATAAATTTAATAATTGAATTATTAAGATAATTAATATTAAAAATAATTATTAAAATTATAGTTTATTAATGTTCAAAAATTACACTACCTTTCAATGATGAATTCTTTTTTCTAGTACTTAGGTAGGATATAAATATCTTTATTACAGTTATTGTGCAATTACAGAATGTTTTTGGTCTATTCAATCCTCTTCAGCTGTATCTATACTATATACATATATTATGTACAGTAGACCTTTTTAACAGTTAAGCATACCAATAGAACTGTTCTATTGGAATGCTTAACTGTTAAAAAGATCTACATAATATATGTACCAAGTATAGATACAACTGAAGAGGGTTGGATAGACCAAAAACGTTTCTGTAATTGCACAATAACTGTAATAAAGATATTTATATCCCAAGTGCTAGAATAAAGAAAAAACAATTATAGTTTAATTCTAAATTATTATGCTAAGAGTTAATTTGGCTTAGAGTATTTGGTTTATAGATTAACATAGTTGCTATTGCAAATTAACAAAAATAAAGTGTTTTTTATATATTGCAGTTGGACATCATTATCTAATCATGTTACTTTTTTATATAATGTTTTGAAATATGCTAAATAATAGTATTACAACTGTTAATATATCAAACCATTTAATGTTTAATTCTTTATTTAATGAATTATTATTTCATTATTTATAAACATTTTATTTTAATGTACGAAAATAAAACATGCACTAGAATGTATAATATAAGCAAGAATATATTATTATTACTGTTATTATTATTAATATAATTCATATGTATATTTTGTTTGTAATTAGAATTGTTTGTAACTCAGATACTACTGTTATTTGGCCCTGAAAAGTATTAAAATAACTTTATATACTGTGTTTTGTATTATATTTCACAATTGGATCAGTTAGAAATTTATTATTTCACAGATGTGAATGAAAAGTTCCAATTATAAAGTGACAGTTTTATGTGTAATCTCAATTATCTTGAAATACTATTGTAATATGTGTAAAATAATTAATGTCTAATTGTGTAATTTTACATAATATTGATTGCTAGAACATTCTGCTATCATATTATTTAAAATATTGAAGAGTTTTTTAAATTTAAAATTGGTAAGTATGAAAGTTTGAAACTAAAATATTCATAGCAAGAGGTGTGCCTGTTCTATACCATTCTTATACTAAAATATTAATTAATAAAATATTAAATATTTGCTTACAATGACTGTTTTATTTTATTATATTTTAAGCAGAATAATTATAGATTTTAGATGATATGGTATTAAAAATATCTCTGGAAGAAAAACAAAAACATTCAAAATGTTCTTGTTTTCCTCCAGAGAGATTTTTTCTTCCAGAATTCATTTAAACAAAAATTTGAACATATTGGCATATATTTTTTCTGATTTTTTCAAATGCAGTGTGTTTAACAATAGCTAATTCTTACATTATTATAATAACAAACTTACTTGTGTTAATTATTACAGTTAAATAATAAATATTTTTTTAAAAGAAATAATGATTCTCAAACAAATATAAATGCTAGCAGAATTCAAATTTATAAAACTTTTACTTAAAAATATAAATTTATGAATGTATGTATTATAATTTAAGAATTAATTTTTATTACCCAGGAAGAGGACCACCATTTTCTAAATCATAAACTTGATAAGGATTTAGTAATTTCCGAAAAGAAGATATTAATTCAAGTCCTTGACATCCTCCACTTTTAACATTAACAAAAACAAGTAATGGCTATTAAATAAATAAAATTATTTAAATTAGAAAAATTATTCTTATATTTTAAAAACTATAATATGAAATGTTTTAAATTATTGTTTAATATTTTAAACAAAATATCAAGAATATAAGAATGATTTTGATATCTAAACATTATATTTACATTCATATTTTTAAATCATAGTTAAAAGCAACATAAACATTTCACATGTTGAAATGAAACCCATTTGTGGTGCTATAGTAGCTTTGTATGTAATTCTGAGACAAGTTTATACATGCAAAATCAGCCTGAGATAGTTATTTGTCAGAGGTGTATAGTGCAGATCATCACATATATTGCCAATAGAAGACATATGTGATGCAGTGAGTTTTTGAAGATGGTGTATATGTTGTGAATCTGTCCAAATAAGATCAAAAAGCAGTGATTCAGTTTCTTGAAGCAGAAGGCTGTAAACCAGCAGAAATCCACAGATGAATGAAAGCAGTTTATGGTGCAGCATGTGTGTCAAAGATGATGGTGATGGCTTTGCATGTTTTGCAGTGGATGGCAGCATATACAGTCGATTCTCACTATTCGCAGTAGTTACATTCTGTAAATTCTTCACAAATACTGAATTAGTGAATAGTGAACCATTGTGCCTATGGGAAATATAGTTAGGTTCTAGCAAATCTTTCTTCCAACATTTTCATACTTGATTTATGTGTATTTTTTTGTTTACAGACACCTTATTTAATGTATATTACATTACTTACAAATAATTACAGTATATGCCAGGGCTGCTGAGAGGGGCCCTGGCATATATTGTAATTATTACTGTAATTTTGTCACGGGCCCGGCATCGAAGAGGGCCAGACTGTTGGGCCTCAATATGTCACATAACATATCCAATAGTTCGCAGGCCGCTGCCAAAGCACACTGTCTACCACCCAAAGCAGTTGTGCCAAAATAAACTATTTCATATACAACACTGTTTGATAAGTACAAAATTACTTATCAAACAGTTCAAAAGATCAATTTTAGGATGGATGACAGTGGTAGGAGCGTGCTGTGCCTGGTGTATCCAGGTTTTAATTCCTGGGTCTTATACTTACAAAGTTTTTCAGAACGGATATGAATCTATCTGTTGAATTACATCCTTCACCTGATGCCTAATCTCACTAAGGGTATAGGTAGCCCATGATGGGCACTGGAATAACCTCCCATTTAATACTAACTTGGTGGAAAGCTGTATTACGCCACACAGAAAAAAAGATAGGTTAGTTAAGTTATTGAATCTCATGAAAGATTTTTATTAAACCAAAGTGATGCACTTTTTTAAGTGAGGTCTGGATCACAGACTTGTCACCGGCCTGAAAATTTCTCTCGGCAGCCCCAATGCCAGTGGTCTCAACCACTGTGCCGCTAAACCTTTGAAGATATGCGGTGAAATATTAAGAATGAATTGTATTTTTATAATTGTATGAATCATATATGTTAATAGTGAAACGTGATTGGCTGGATATCCCTTTTACAGATAAACTACTGCACCGATTCCTATAAATAGGGTATCATTAGAAAAATCTACCCCTCGAATTTCTGCAACAGCCAAACTTTTTTGTCATTATTCAGAATTTAAAAATTAAGGAATAAAAATTAAATTAAAATTATAGTTTCTCTAAAAGACAAAAATCGCAGGTAGTGCTATAAGTTAATAAGGGTCGCCGTTCAATGATCTCATGTACGAGTATGTAATCTGAATGTAATAAATAAGAATAAATACAATAATCTGTTAATAAAAGTTTGTTATTAAATCTAAACTATTATTTAAAATATTAAAATGTGTTCTTCAACAGAAAAAAGATTAAGAACCACTGGTATATGCAGTGTATAGTACTATATACATTATTATAATTACAGTAATCTTTATTTAATTTTTTAAAACATTAACTATATAGTAAATAAAAATCTTTTTTTTTGATTGATAGTTTTTGATGTTGCAAGATCTTTGATGTGGCAGCTAACATATTGTCTTCCTGAATTGCATTGAAAAACTGCATCAGTCTTGTCTGTGTTACTTTTTGCCTCAGATCCTCTAAAATTTCGGCATAAGGAGCAAATGCACCAGAAGTTAGGTGTGTAAATTTGAGGCTGCATTCAAGCATAAGGTCTCATTCTTCTATGTGACCTGCAGACAATATGAACAGGCTTTTGGCCTACCTGTGGTCTGTGGAGTGAGCAAGGATAGGTAATGAGAAATTTTCTGGCAAACGATTCAAAGACTACATTTGGTAACAAACAACTTCCTTTATTAGAGAGAGAGAGAGATTTTCATTGGTAACAGTATTTTTGCTGTTCAGCGAGAGTCCATGAATAAGCACGAATATCAGTTTTGAGGTTACAAATAAATTTTCGCGAATACGGAATCTGCAAATAATGAGAATTGACTGTATCAGACATACCATATCCCAGATAGGCACATATTGTCCAAATAGCTGAAAATGTTGAATGAAGCAATAGACTTGTATGCAAGGGCAGATGTCAGAGTATTTATTCAATTGCAGTGAAGATGAACATGAGCATTGGCTCTATGCATAGTGATGTAGGAATTTGAATACACAAGATATGTTGCTGTTATAAGATAATGCTAAGTTCCATATCAATTGTTGGACAATCAGAAGGAAAAATGGATGGAATTGGCACTAGAACACTTGCTATGTTATTATGCTGAGGGTGATATATTTCTGAAGATGTGATATCACTACTTTGAAGTCATAGGAAAAACTGCTAGTATGATGGAAATATCTGGTATCTCTATGACCAAAGAAATTCAAAGCAGCATCTGTTGCTGGAAAAGTTACTGTCACTGTATTCTTTGAAATTGAGGGACCCATATTAATATACATTACTAAGCTACAATATTGCAAAACCTGCAGAAAAGATCAAGAACAAACATCCAGGAAAACTCATACTGGCATTATTTTGTTATACAATAATGTCCATTTGCATATGTCCCACACGATTCAGGAAGAACTGAAAGCAATGCAATGGGATGTGCTGAAACATACTCCCTGTAGCCCGAATCTATTGTCTTATGACTTCCACATTTCTGGTCATTGAAAAGCCCTGAAGAAGCAAAGATTTGGAATGGATACAGAGATTATTGAGACTATAAAGAGTTAGTTTAGGAATAACTGAAAGTTTTATCTATGAAATATCATTTGACTTGTGAAACAATGGGACTTATGCCTCAATGCCTATGGGAATTTTTTTTTGACTGTTGTTATTTACATAAACAATATAATCAATAAATGAGTTTCAGTTTAATATGCCTTATATATATGCAAATATATAGTTTCATTAAATATTAATAATTATCAAAATCATTTAAAAATAACAAATATCATTTAAAATTTTTAATTTTAAATATTTCATTGATTTTTTAAAAACTAATATAGGAAGTCTTCAATATACATTGTAATTATGTTCCTAAAAAGCACAATTTATATTGAAATAACATGTATTGAACCTCAATTTCCTATTGAACTAATGTATTATGTGAGAGCTATATTTCAGATCAACTAAAAAATTCAAATTTTTATTGAAATATATAGGAATATGAATAGGAAATACTTATTTTATTATACACTAAACTATAATACAAGTTAAGTTATTCAGTTCAAAAATTCCAAAATCCATAATTTTGTTTATATAGAATTGAATCTTTTGAGATAGGACTATGACCATTGTTTATGCTATGAAAATGATGCAGTTGTGCATGCACAGTTGGGCACTCTATTATGATTCAATAAATTGTCAAATATTGTCAGTGTGAAGTGTCAGTGACTACTTATTTTCTGTTGTACTGTTAGTATATTGTTAAAAATTGTGTGCCATATTGTGTATTCCAAAATTTGGAAAAATTCAAAACAATTCAAAAATTTTTGGTCCCAAGCATTTCATATTGGGGAATATTCAACCTGTATATTATAATTTATTATAATTGATGAATAATAATTTGAAAATACCTATGCAATTATTAACAACATATAATAAATAGATATTAAAGTTAAAATGAAAAAACTCAATCAAGATAGAATTCTATAAATGCTTTAATTAAGACAAAAGTTTAAAACAAACATTTTTGGACTATTCAACTTTCATCAGCTGTTTATACATAAGTATATATACAAAAATTACATCTACATAAAAATTAATCACAAAGAATTCCAAACACAGTGGGGACATGGAATTCGGACCTGCTGTAAGGTGTCACTCTAAACTTCTTCATAAAAAAACATAAAAGGAATGTAATCAGATTAACTCCTTAGTTGGATAAACAAGTGATAGAAATTGTTTATCACACCATTATACCAGCCAGACAAAGAACCTTGTCCTCAATGATTAAAGAATAATAAACGGGAAAGGAAATAATGATCGAATTGAAAGTAATACAACTTGCAGGTGTCATGATAAAGTTGTAAATAAAAGAAATGTAATGGGAGAAAGATGATAATATAAAATATTGTCTTCTCTTTGAGAAAGAGTAAATAGAAAAAAAAATGATGATGGTTGTAAAGGGGAGATTAGAGGGGCACATTCCATTCTTTTCCCCCTCCTTTATTGAAAGTAAGAAAAGCAAGATATGCCATCAGTCAGGTGGTCAGTCAGACAGGAGAAAGTAATAAATGCAGTCAATCAGTGAGGAAGAAAGAGCAGAGTTGATAGAGAGAAAGATACTCAGCATGAAGTAGATCAATGAAAAGCCATGGAGAATAAGAGTTCACTAGTCTTGAAGTACAAGGATTCAAGTTATTGATAACTGTGATGATTTATATCAGTTATGTGCAAATGTCAGAATAAAGTAAAAGGGGACCATTAAATCAAAGATATAAAAGAATAACTTAATAAAACAACACACATAACTTATTGGACATTAGTAGTGCTCTGCAAGGAAAAGGGGAAGAATTTTTGTCATCTAAAAGGAAAAAAAACTGACTGATTATAAGGATATTTCATTCCCAATTTCACTTGGAAGACTGTTAAGAAGAATAATATCAAAATATATACATTCATAGGTATTTATCCTTCTCTATAATTGACGGGATTTGTTATGTCATAAAATTTCTCTCTCTCTCTCTTAATAAAGGAAGTTATTCTTTAATGAATGTAGTCTAATTAGCTGTCCTTACTCCACAGACTGCAGGTAGGCCACAAACCTGTTTAATACTATCTGCAGGTCTCACAATCTAAGATATAATAAAGAAATAAACCTGGAACATTTATAAATTTTTCCAGAAAAAAATCATTTGCATTTAAGATATATCATTGATATTTAATATTGTATTTCATTTATTTTACAAGTTTATAACCAGTTAAGATGAAATTAATTAATTAGATCATGCAAAGATCTTCATCTGAAATTAATTGATGTGCAAAGAAAAGAACCCGATATTGATGGACATGATTTACTTTATGAAATTTTATCAGTAAGGGCACATATAAAAGCAAAAAACATTGTTTCACAGCCATATGGGCTTCAATGTATTTTTAAAAACAATTTTCAAGGTACATTTCCTAATTTATCTATCGCACTTAGGATTGTTTTAATTCTGCCAATTTCTGTAGCATCTTCCGAATGTTCTTTTTTCAAACTGAAGATAATCAAAACTATTTAAGAGCAACAATGCAACAAGAACACCTAGCAAATTTATCAATTAGCAACAGAGCATAAATTATTGGATGAAATTGATTTACATGATTTTATATCGGAATTTGCTCTTAATAAAATATGCCAAACTTATTTTTTTTGTAGATTGGTTGTGTTTTCCTACTAATATGTTATTTTTGAAAATATTAAATTATTTTTAATCTGATTAGATATTTAATTTTTGTTTGAGTGAAGTTTGAAATTTTATTTAATATTACAATTATGTGCAATGAAAGTATTGTAATTTATTATAATTACCAAAATGTTTTTCATTTGTGTTATGGCTGTTACATATTGTATTATTATTGATAAATTCCAAGAGGTTATGTTATGACTGATATGTATTATTACTGATAAAATAGTAAAATGAAATTATTTAAAGTTGTGCAATTATGACTATTAATTTTCTAATTTTTTTTATTAATTGAATAGGAGTGGCCACCCAACAGTTGCACACAAGCAGCCAAATTTCTTGAAACAGCACTGCATAGCACAGGCATTTTAAGTGCTCTTTTGTAATTCTGTCTAAATCATCAGTATTGTAACAACCAGATGATGAGGAACGATTCTCTGGCAGGAAAGTTTAGGAGACAAAGGGAAAGTACATCCTGAAAGCTAGATGACTAAGAGTGAGTTATTGAGACATGTGGAAAATGAGTAATCTGAGGAGACAATAAAACCCTAAACTGGACCCCTCGCCTATTACGTCAGAGATGGGGATTCGGATACTATATGTTGAAGAAGAGACATCTCTGAAACAGAGAAATATCTTGGATTGGGCCAAGAAGGGACCAATGCCATCTTTGTGGGTGGTGATCATAAGGACTATAAAAAGTACGGTAAGTCTGGTCCAACGGACATTGTCAACTGCCTTGGGTCCGATCACCTCTGCCTGTTCTCCAGCCAAGCCGACCTCCTTGTGTCCAGTACTCTCCATCATCCTCCTCCAGAAAACACTCTTCTCCGCCGAACTTCGGTGCTCTCCAAGTCCGCCTCCTTTGGAGATAAGTATTCCTTAGTTTCTATTCTTTCTCCAGATAGGGGAAGATCAGGTGTTGCAATTAGGTGTCATTGAGTTGTAATTTAGTATTAATATAGATTTAGTTATTCTTTGTATCTAAATATCCTCAGGCTTCGTCCTGGAGTTCACACAATAGCTATTATTGTCACTCTACTATACTTGGTCACAGACTCTTTACTCCCTGTAATAAATATTGTTTAAATACTTGTGATTATTTCTATAAAAACTATATCCACTAGACCAGGGGTGGCGAACCTTTTTTCTGCTGGCGTGCCAAAAATTTAAAAAGTTATATTTCTTAATATACTAACGTGCCAGATAGTTTGTTATAGGAATATATATATATATATATATTGAATGGACCTCAAAATTAATACTTTCGGCAGACTTATGCGTAAATTTGAATGAATTAAATGTTAAGGTGTCAATAAGACTATCAGTGGCATGTTTGATCTAATGTGAGAATTTGCAACATGGGGGCCAATTAATTTAGATTTAATTTGGAATAAGGCTGCGCAGATATGTGGCACACGAGGTCCAGGTCGAAGGAAGAAAGAGCACACAGTACACAGGCAATTCTATATACATAAAGATATTTATTTAAGCAAGTTATTAAACAATAAATTGGTTACAATTTTAAGAAGAAAGAAATCAAAGAAACAAACTATATTATGCATGAGCAAGCGTGACTATGTCTATCAGATCTGACTGTAGCAAACGGGTTGATATATCGCTCCTCTGGCACTACATACCTGGATGAGTCGGATGAATCGGAACTACTACTTTAGAGAGGACAACTTCTCCTCTCCCTGCACTGAGTTATTTGCCAACTGGTCACTCGTCAGAATTTGCCATTACTCGTCATCGTATCTCTCCTTCCCCTCTCCTTTTTTTCTTTCTTTTGGGGAGGATATGATTCAGTTATTGACATCATCTCGATGTTGTCATTGTTGATATATTGGCAGAAAGTTCCATGTTCTCCATCCGACTTTAAATCGTCTTTCTTCCTTGTCCAGGCAGTTATCAGCCAGTTCGTTTATTTTAAAGTAACATCAATCGGAGGGGAGTTAAAGGAAGTTAGCTTTCGTTTCATTGATTTCAACATGTTAATAAAAATTATACAAAATTAAATGATATAATAATTGACAAAATAACAATATAAATTGGTGAATATAGCTGGTTATACGATCGCTATAATAATATAATAATATAATCAAGTAACATAATATAAAATATATGTGATACAAATATTAAGTAAAACAAAAATACATGATAATTATAAAAGGAATAATAAAACATAAGTGATATTTCACAGATCTCACACTAATTCAGGCATTTACAAAAGCTTCAAATATTTTCCAAATTTGAAAAAAATTCTTCACAGATTTGAACTTTCATCAAAAACCGGATGGAACTAAAGTAACAATAGAAATTATTCTCAGTTATTAACTCTATAATCAGTGAGTTTTCATGAAGATTCACTCAGTTTAGACAATTTGCAGAAACTACATAAATTTATCGTGTATCCTGATATAATGGGTGCAGATAGCCTGAATTTAACATCTGACTGGTTAAAGTTGGACGAACATGAAATGTAATTAACAGATTTTCAGTCGAGTTACATATGGAAGCAAAAATGATTCAGTCAATCTAACACCTAATGGCATACTCACAACTACGAGTAGAATAGAAGTGACTCAGAGTTATACGGTCATGACGCGAATTTTTTGCCCTGCAAAAATTTTAGCTTGACTTTCTATATATGTATATATATAAATACGTGCCACCTGCCAGCAAAATTGTTCTGCATGCCATAGGTTCGCCACCACAGCACTGGACGATCACTTTCCACCCGCTTTGACCATTCACAAACTAATATCAGCTACGGAGGAAACAGAGTGGTAACAATAACAGAAAATTGATAGTTGGTCTGTATCATATATACTTATGTATAAGCCAACTTTCTAATTAAAAAACTAAAAAAATTGTAAAAACAAATATTCAAATTTCAAGAGTTATGAAAATATAATTTATTTATTTCAATAAATGTCATATTTACTGATATATAATTTTAAAAATCTTAAAAGTTCAGTTTCATTGAAACTTTAAAATATTGTATTAACAATAAAGTGAAATCCATTTTTTAGATTTAATTTTTAGATAAATTTATCAAACTTGTATAGACAGAAAATATATATAAAATATATTTTTTACATTTATAAACAACAAAGATTATTTTATCTATGAATTTGTAAACTTCACTCTTAAAATATTGAATAAAAGTAAACAATAACCCAAATAAGATAAACTGTTTATTCAAAAATGATTCTGGCTATCCCTGTAGCTATCTCAGTGGCTACGTGGATATACGAAAACATTTTTTGAATAAACAATTTATCTTACTTATTTGGCTTATTGTTTACTTTTATTAAATCTAAAATAATGTTTATAATGCAAATTTTTTAATGATTTTTATCAGGCTGTTTGATAATTATGAAGTATCTAAATAATTTAAAAAAAAAATTTTCTACCATTTTGATTATTAACAGAAGCATTATTTATGAAGTAATTTAAAAGATAAAAAATTAAAACTAAATTCATATTTTTGTTTACTGATGTAAAATTAAAACAAAAATAAACAGCACTAATCAGGAGAGAAAATTTTATTACAGAACTGTTTTCAACCTATTTGTGAGGTCTTTTTCAGTTATACTACATTTTTATTTACTTTTTTCTCTCTAATCAGTGCTGTTTATTTTTGTTTTAAAATCAAATTATACAAAACTAACAGAACAAAAACTTAATTACATAAATTATTTAATTTTATAAATTGATTAAACAAATATTTAGGATCAGTTCATTTGTAATAAAAAAATTAACTAAGTTATTTTGTTCAATATTTGATGCATAATATATTAAAATTTTCATATTTATTTAAGTACGAATATTTACTCATATCTTTATAGTTTTAATAATAGAATCAGAGAAATAGTAGCTTTTTATTAGAAATAACAAAGATACAACAAATAGTTCTGTAAACTAAGAATTGTCAATGATATGCTCAAATTTTAAAACTATTTTTCAGAATTTGAAATTATTTAAAACTATATTATTACACTTAAAAATAAATATATCATTCCATTTTCAGACTATATCATAATTTCAGAATCATCTACATATAAAAATAATATAACAATCATATTTATACTTACTCTAATTCCATTAGGAATCATTTCAGGAATTATATTTGGTAGAAGAAGAACTAAAAGGGCTTTATCTTCATATTTAGTTTCTCGAAGCATATAAAATGCTTTAACAGCAATATCTGCATTGTCATAGGTTATAATTAAAGAACCATATTCATAATATATAGGACCTATTTGTCGAAATTTATATGCTACAAAAAAAAAAATATAGATATATTAAACAAACTGTCATTATTGAATTTAAACTATATAATATTGAAAAAGTAAATTTGGAAATTTTATTCAATTAAATAATTATTTAAGTAATTAATATATTTGTGTGTAATGAGAAAATTTATAAATCAGGAATAATCAATTATTGAACAGAATTAAAATAAAAATCCACTGCTCATAAGTATTAAAAAAATTCATTTATAAATTAAGAACTAAGAGCATAAACAAAATGTCTAAATGCAAAATTTAATATAAAAAAAAGTAATATTTTTAGCCTTATATAATACCATCAACAAATATGCATAAAATAATACAACAGGAATCATATATTTGGGATATAGTTCATAACAGTTTTTCTTTGATTTTCTATTCATAAACTTTGTTCACACAACTATAATAATATTGTTATTTATTTAAATGTATAATATAACCATAGAATCAACAATTAGATAATTAGATTACAAAATATTTGGCATGAAAAATCACTATGTCAGATGCATAATTTAGCAGATTTATTTTTAATACAAGTTTAATTTTAAATACCATATTAGTTTAACTATAAAGCAAAATTTTTCAAGAAAATTATCAATAAAAACTAAGAATTGTCTTGTATTCAAACCTCTGAAATAAATGTCTGATTATAAAACAAGGCTTTTTTTTGGAAAAGATTCTGCTATTTTATAATACTATGCTGTCAAATAAATCAATATAAATTAATAAATAAATTCCCTATTTGATTATTAAAGTTTTTCCATATATAAAATTTAATTGATGTTAATAAAGATTTTATTATAGTTTTAAATATATTACTGTAAAATTATTTTATTCAAAACTATGTATAAACAAAAAGGAAATATATTAATGAAATTATAATGAATAAAAGAGATTTAATTTTTATATCTCAACTTAAACCAAAATAACCAATAAAACCATAATATGTTTTAACATGGATTCATAAACTACAAAATCGTTTTATTATATAAAACATAGCTATTAAAATTTACATGCAATATTAAAATTTCAAAGAAAGGCCAAATATATTTTGAATTCTCCTTCTCAGTAGTCTTCCAAAATATATTTAATTTATATTTTAACAAATGTATGTATTTAAATTTAATTATAACAAAGAAATTACTTCATTTATAATTCCAAAATAACAATTTTGTTATGATAATAAAATTATATCATCTTCAATGTAAAACAATATTTTTTTAATGAAAGACAAATAGAGGTGGTGAATCACCCAAAACAAATTATGTTATTTATGAGATATAATCCAAATTAAAATTTTTATACCAAAACATGTTAAATGCATTTATTGAAACAAAAACCTCTAAATATTTGCATCTCAATTAAAATAATAAGTCTGTTATTTTAAGTTGAAATAATTATGTAATATAATGATAATTAAGAACTTCTCAACATATTATAAGTATTATATCATGTATTGATAATTTTTTTATAAGTATGATTATTACAAAATATTATTTTTAAATTCCATAATCAAAATGTTCACACAATAGCTAAAACCAACATCTGATCTGTATCTTCTGTAATGACAAATTAAGACTATTTTTAAATATATGCATATATCTGCACTGACTCATATCTGATTATATATATCTTCAAATAAATAATAATAAACAAATGCATTAAGTGGCAGGATAATACTTCAATATAACAACTAATGAATTAAAAGAAGATACTATAATTTTTTGGCAGTAATGGTTTGGATAATTGACTTATATGAATAATCAGTGCTCTATTATATATACTCCTATAAAAGTAAACTACATTATAAGATGTAAATGGGGTGAAATGTTTTCTAACCACAGCAAAAAAAAAGCAAATTTTCTAACAGAATGATTTTTTGTGTGTTAGATTATAAAATATCAAATTAAAGAAAGTGCAAAATTATATGGATTATACTGCACTTCAAAGTTTTTGAACCAAATAAAGTTTCATTTTGAAGCCCAAACCAAGTTGAGTTTTATTTTGAAACTCATCTTGATTCAAGTTTTGAACACTTCACATATCTCTAGTTTTGATTAAATTAAAAAGTTTTGTAAAGAATAGCCTGCTAGAAGTACTGATTTTCATTATTGTTTAAATGAATAATAGAGAGCATTAAGAATAACAGTATACGAACAATTTTGATTCAGATAGATTACTCAAGCCTTGCTTTATAGAGACTAATTTTAAACACAAATATTAATTTTTTTAGCAATAACTAATTTGTATCAAATAAAAAAATTTTTTTAAATTCTATATTATATTATCCATTAATTATAAGTAAATTAATAAGGTTTTTATCTAATTTTGGAAAATATGATTGCATATTCACAAACTTCAATATTAAATGCATATTCACAAACTCTTATTCAGTATGACAGTGAATGTCATACTAAATATAAGTTTTATCATAATTCCAATATCCTGTAATCTGGCTTCAACTTACATCACCAATATCCATAATGAGAAGAAACTCAATTCATTAAAGACTTCAAACAAAAATTATTATGTCGCTGATGATAATATTTTTTTAAATATAATGATCTAAATCATAATTGAATCTAACTAGATGATTTTTTATCCAAATATTCTTAATCCAGCCAAATTCTATCCCTAGTGAACTATTTTAGAATTAATTTGGCAGTTTAATTCTAAAATAGTTCACTAGACATAGAATTTGACTGGATCAGGAATATAATGATCTAGATAACACTGATGCAAATAGTAGAGAATTAACTATTGGACTACACTAAAAGTAGTCTTTGATTTACATCATTCATACTTACAATGGTAATATAATCACTAAATTCTGCAATTGGTAATGCAATTCTATGAGTTTGAGTCCCTGAACTAAGTCTGATATATCAAAAATATTCTTCTTTGTGTTTGGTTCTTGTAAGTGTGTTCTTTTATGTTTATTACAATAATGTATAATATTGTAACAAACATCAGTAGTGAGAAATCCATAAATTTTGATCATTTATGACTTATAACTGTTCCAAATTATTTAATGGCAGGATTCAAAACTAAATGCAGTCATAAGTTAAGGACTACCTGTATTGTCATAGCCATTATTATGACATTATCTTATAAAATTGCTCAAGTCAGATAACAAATCTTAATCTTCATTCTTCTAGGGGATTTACGCGATTCCAATGATTCTAAACAAGCCAAACTTCCCCCAGCGGTTATTTTTTGTATTAACTGACAAATTAATAATTATTTTTAAATTTATGCTATGGTGCCACCATCTATTGGATTAATAATTAATAATTTAAATTTAGGCTAAGATGGCACCATCTATTATTTAATAATTGAACAGTTCAATTATTACATGCAATTATTGATTTAAAGAGGTGATTTAAAGAGGTGATTGTTTTAGTGATTGTTTACAGAAAGCCTTGCTTATTTTGCTGTCTTTATACTAGCATGGTCAAAGATCCTATGCACTACAAAACAGATGCAATTAGGGCATTCGAGTAAAATAGGTACTCAATGTAACACCTCAGAATCTAAGGACCAGTAATATAGAATGATTCCACACCATGCAAGAATGCATGGTGTGGAATCATTCATTAGTCACCAGCATCATTAATCACATGGCTATAGTGCAACTTTGGTCTGCAATATTTACAATCAATTTCTCCATAGGCAGAATAAACCCCACAACTTAAGAAATGAGGGCCTGTCAAATACCACTGTACATTCCAACAATGCTGTACATAGCCACCTGATAAAACCAACTATCTATGATCCAGTATTAGAACCAATAAGATGATCTTTAAGAATGAAAAAGGATATTGCCTTACAATAGAGAAGGGTCAGAAGACTTAGATCTACATACCAGGCCTGAGGAATAAGGATAGACTTCAGCCAGATGTGAAAGCAGATGTTTATATGATTCTGTTACATAATAAAGATGTAAATAAAATAAAAGAATATGTAGGCAGCACCATAAGGAATTTAAGAACTAAGGTAATTGAGCATAAAAAGATATTGCAAATGGCTATTTAAATACTGCCCTTAAGAAAAGATTTTATAAATGTAATCTGGACATAATGGAGTCAAGTGAAGATCATAAGGGCTGTTGGAACTGTTGAAGAAATTAAGTATGCAGAAGCATTAATATTGATCAAAAGGGCTATAGCAGCCCATGTGATTAATGAGATGATGCTTGGTTCTGATTTTAACCCTTTGACTTTGGATACTTGAAAACTCTATCTAATATTGTTCATTGTAGTGCCCTATAATGTACATATATATTTATTTCTATTTGTAATTATCTTAATTTATTTATGAGCTATTTAAGTATTTATATTATATCTTATTTTTGTAGGGGATCAGAAAACCCCCCTTAATGTCGTGAATTCGAATTGATATCAAATGACGCAATTGATATAAATTTTAATGATGCAGTTCAATTTGAAAACAGGATATATCAAATTGCTTGATTGTTTTTACTAGACAATAAATCTTGGAAAGTTTATTCAAGAATCAATTCAAAGTCTAAATTGATGACACCTGAGATATCTGATGATTGTGTAAGAGGGAATAGCAGCCAGCCCGGGAGAGAAAGGTGAAGGAGAGGTCAGAGACATAAAAGAGCAGTTCTGGACAAAGTTCCTCGCTTTGGTCTCTGGTCTAAACATCGCTTTTGGTAGCTGGTCTAATCTCGGGTGTGGTCGAAAGACAGCTCTGACCGAAACATCGTTCTTGCCGAACGTCGTTCTTACGTGCTCAGGTTCTTACCAAGACATCACATTTGCCAAGACTTTTCAAAAAGTCATCGCCGTTTTTGCCAAGTCTTCTCCCTAGTTCGAATCCTTGTTTTGCCGACGCTTTCTGTCAAGTACTCATCGATGCCTACTGTTTGAATTAGAAAGTCAACTCTTTGTCCACTCCTGTTTCGCCGAAACAAAAGACATCAGATAATTTGGATTCAGTGGCATCAAGAAAAGTGAACTGGATTTAATCCATCTTCACCAAAGGACTAAAGACTTATAATTTTAGAGACTAAAGACTGTCAGTGGTATCGTCGATTCAAACGCAAGGAAACCACCAAAAATCACAGGTACTTCTCTCCGATTTTGTCGGGAAAACGTTTGTAATTTCAGCTCTCTCTCAAATAATTTTAATGAATAAAAGAAGCTGTTGAATTTACATTCAATGTTGTTCTCCATTTCTCGCTGAGACACCTCAGATAGTCATCCTTACTCAAGTGTCAAACTTGGACCGCTTGTAGGTCGTAAGACCTGTCAATTCCGCATTTCCGATTCCGCCCGGAATTCCACATTTTATTACATCATGCAGTTATCTATATATTTAATGCTAACTTGTATATGATGTTGTTGTTATGGTTTTTGCATGATAAATTGCCATGGTTATCATTATACAGTCAGACCTCGTTATATGGTCACTTCAGTGGACTTGGAAAAACTGACCTTATATCTGGGGTGACCATATATCCGGGGATAAGACAAACTTAATTAAGGCAATGGAATTTTATTTACAATGAAATACGGTTAAGACAATACAATTAGAACCAGGAAAGTTTTATCGTTTTAATCAATATTTTGTCTCAAAATAAAGAATTAAAAAGTTTCTTAAAATTACATAAATAAATTGATCTTTATAGATTCTTTTGCAAAATATAATTAAAAAAGCATATAATATGCAGTGATTTATTTTAATTATCGTTTATTTTTTGAACTATATGATTACTGTAATTGGTTGATCGATTGGCAAACAGCAACATTTATGTATATTTCTCTTTTTAAAAATTTACCGATCTGAAGATAAAAAATTAATTTGTTAAATATTTAAATTTTTTTACATTTCACTATTTATTTACTAAAATATTTTAGCGATTGCATGTTTTGAAAAACGAAGAAACTAATTTGTTAAATATTTAAATTTTTTTACATTTCACTATTTATTTACTAAAATATTTTAGCGATTGCATGTTTTAAAAAACGAAGAAACAATTACACCTAGCCCTCGATTTGCACGGCACTCAATTTACACGGTTTCACTTTTACACAGTTTTTAAATGAAAACAAAATAATTTTTCGGGGTTTTATTTTGATTGTTTTGCATTATGCCATTTATAAATTAAAAGTGTTTTATTTTGATTGTTTTGCATTATGCCATTTATAAATTTAAAAAAGAATTTTATTTTGATTGTTTTGTATTATGCCATTTATAAATTAAAAGAGCGTTTTATTTTGATTGTTTTGTATTATGCCATTTATAAATTAAAAGAGTATCAATAAATATGTTTTGTGGGTTTACGAGTTCATAGAGATTAATAAAGAGTGAATACAGCTATATAGTTTACGAGTTCGTAGAGATTAATAAAAAGTGAATACAGCTATATTTCATATAGTCCAATTCACACAAAAAAAACACTTGTTCCACTATAACTAAATTCTATACAAAATCTGTTAATTATCTCATACAACACTAATTTGTCTTTAATTCAGAATAACTCACAGTTCTTCTTAGTGATATCTATCGTGAGATGTTGAGGAGAAGTGAGAAAAAAATTCATTATCAGAACTTTTTCACATTTTTAATGATATGTAAACAACAACAGAAACTAAGTAGTCATAGACAATGTTTGACACTGAATCACGACAGTGTGCCATGAATATACATGCACTTTTGCATCATTTTTCATGGTACAAACAGTGAATCATAGTCCTATCCCAAATGGCTCTCTACTGTGAAAATGAAGTAAGGATTTTAGAATTTCAAATTGGGAATACTCAACTTGTACCTATATTTCAATATGGAAATTGTTTCTGAAGGATTCTTAATTCATCTAAATAATTGGTCACTGTTGAAGTTGTATAGTGATGTATTTTATCTAATGAAATAGTTCAAATATCTAAAGTCCAATAATAAGTTTACAGTTAATAAATTAAATTTACCATAAATTTAAACTAAGGCTGTTGGCTATCTAATAATTAAAAAATTAAATTATAATATTAAAATAATCATTTAATAGAAAAAAAGATCAGTCTAAACTCAAAAATGAGCATGTTAGATTATCATCAGTGAGATAATTCTGAATGTTATATCATTAAATTTCAAATCAATCAATTAATTATATTTGACAAAAATCTATATCTCCTAATAATAATATGTTTTTAGGATAGATTGGGAATTGAAACTTCCCTTAATTATTTCAAAAAGATTAAGATCATAATTCTTTTGATTAAAATTGATTTCAGCTGGAACAGTTTAAATTCTCCAGTTTATCTCAAAAATAAGAATTCATTAAAAGATGTATATGTTCATTAAAACATATAAGCATTTTGTAGAATACTCTAGGTTCTTCTATTATATGCTGTAGCTGAAGAGGATTTGTATAATAAATCGAAAGCGCTTCTATATTTTTCTCCCAGTCTTAATAGACTGCATAATAATCTGCACTTTAAAAGTATATATGTCAATATGTCAGCATTTTGTTTTGCTTTGTAAATATTTTTTTATTTTTATTTACAAAAATACAAATTATAAGTAAATTATTTATCATAGATTAATGATTTCTAATATATCTAACCTTAATTCACACAACTAATATAAAAAGCAATGATTACAAGATGAATAATAATTTATATAAGCTAGATTATAAATCAAGGTTGTGAACACATAAGAGTGATGAAAGATAAGTTCATTACTTGATGATCAAAGATAGATTTTACTGAAAAGATAGAAAATGTAAAGTGTACAAAAGAAGTGCAGATGCAAGTAAAAGTGGATGAATAAATGTGTGTGTGTGTGTGTGTGTGTGTGTGTGTGTTTGTGTTTGTGTTTGTGTGTGTGTTTGTGTGTGTGTTTGTGCGTGCGTGCATGTGTATTTATTGAAAACATACCCTTTTCACAGTGGTTCCTAAATCTTTTCAGTTGCTGAAATATTTTTTTAAATTATCATACATATAGACATTGTTTATATTTAAACAACTCAAAAGAATTTGATGTTTTTTATTCCATCCTGTTGATTTTATGGTTTAATGAATCAAATTTATTCTGATTATGGAATTTGATAAATTATATTTTGAAATTTTTAAATTGAATTAAAAAATCGAATTTTTCATAAAAACGGCTATAAAATGCTGAAAATTAAAAAAATATTGGTTAATTCTGTTAAAATAAATTAAATTATATCTTAATCATTCATTTTTTATTTCAATTTCATCAAAATTTAGGAGAAAATTGTAAAAAATGAAATATAAACACCCTGCAGCCTTTTATAGGGGTGTGGCACTTTTATTGCATTACAGCAGCTACTGGCTTCCCAGGAAATTACAGTCAAGCCTACTTTGCTCATAGTATAGACCATCGTACATACAAAATTTCTTCACTTGCTATTTTTTTGCATAGTAGAGCTGGTTCATTATGGACTTTATTAAGTTGACCGTTTCTGAGCTTAAGAAACAATTAAAAAATATTGGAGCGAAAATCGAGTTAATTAAAAGGTAAGTGATATTAAAAGCCATGCTTATTATAAACTTGAATAAACTACATTGTAAGTATGTGTCACAAGTAAACTGAATGTATTAAAGGTCTTTCATAATAAAAAATTACTTCTTGAGATCTTACAGCAGGATCATAATGTTGTATATAACCTTTTATTGACCCTTATTATTTTTATTTACATAAGACTTTTTATTTATTTTTTTTTTGTGGAAAGTATTTCTCAATTGGACCGTTATTTTATTCATTTACCATATTTGCAAAAAAAATCACAAATATCAATATGTCAGAATCATTCATGATTTTAGGAAAATTGATATTCAATGCATGCTGCCATTACTCATCAAGAATGCTTATGATGTATCAGACACTTGTCATACTAACCTTTTAAATTTATTTACAGTGCTGTTAACTTTTCTATAATATTAAATATAATGCTCTAATAGTACATTTTAAATATGCTCATAATTGCTGCTTTATTTTTTACATTTAATTTGTATTAAATTTCGGACTTTCTGCATAGAAAAAACATGATCTCATCCGCAGTTTAGTTGTGTCAAAACATGAGAGCATCTCATCTCGTTTTCATCACCTGAATAATTTTCACCAATAAATGTAATATCAAGGAAACATTTGAATAATTTCAACCTTTCAACAATCCATAATTAGTTTGAAGAAATATCAGCAACATCGAGCAAAGAGAGAGATTGATGTCTGTTTTTCAGCAAACACTTGAAGTTGATTGAAGCATTAATTACAGACCTATATTTTAACATAGATGTGTTTAATAATTTCTGTTTCTTATATTAAATTTTATAACACTAAAAAGTAATAATTGTAACTAACCTGTTGTTTTCAATGGAGTGTAATCGGTATCACGAGAATGCAAGTGCAAACTTTGGTATGCTTTAATGCTATCTTTCCAGTTTTAATAGCAATACTCCAGGTTTTTTTAGATTACTATCTTTAGGAAATGAACGAAACTGAAGTCCTTTATCTTTTTTGTGTTGCTATTACATTAGGAATGCAGCAATTATACGGCATAAGTGCTTCTCTATGAAGACAACTGACTTTTAAGCCTAACTAATACCAAAGACAGAGGTGCTGCTGCCTATAGATGGTCTTTTGAATTCTGTGCTATAATAAACCATCTGCAGTCCAATTAGAGGAATGTAAAATATATTATAGTTGTTTATGTAAAAGAAATTTTCATATATGATATAAATAAAAAAATTTATGTGAAGTACTGCTGAAAATTGTGTAATTAAAGTAAGAACAAGTTAATAAATACAAATTATTAATAAAAATGATAATATTTCAATGAATTCATGTAATTTTTTTAAAAATTATAAGTAACTTCATTCAACAAAAGTTACACAATTCTTCGTTTTTTATAATTTCTGAAAATTTTGATGGAATTTCTTCATTCATAACTCATTTTATTTAGAGAACTAGTTGCTATTTAAAAATAACTATTTTGTTGGATGGCTAAAATTTCATAAAAAAAAAAAAAAAAAAAAAATGCACATCAACCCGGATTCGAACCCACTACCTTGCGATTACAAGCCACGTATCGAGTGCACTATCTGTGCACATGGTAATCTGCTCTCTATCCATCGCTTTTAAGCTGAATTATCAAAAGTTCGATTTTTCAAGTGTTAAAAAATATTATTAGAAGGCCATATTCAATGAAAAGCTCGGACACGTATTCACTCATTTTTGATGTATTTTCACCATATGCAAGCG
>AYEL01084191.1:0-21897 GCA_000484575.1 Olivierus martensii
ATGTTAATTAATGTTTATGTTTTCATTTTCAAAAATAAATTGAAAAAGTATAAGCATTAAATTGTCTCTAAAAATTAATGAACCAATCCACTTTTTTTCCTTTATTCCTTATCTCATTTTACACGGTTATAAAGAACATATCCTCAACTTTTCATTATCTTCTTTAGATCAATTTACATGGTTTACAGTTTAATTGAACATATCGTTCTATTTTGTATGAATTCTGCGTCTCGTTTTACACGGTTTCGGTTTGCATGATTTTTCCAGGAACATATCTACCGTATAAATCGAGGGCTGAGTGTATACTGTAGTTAGTAAAATCATACAATTTTTACCGCCCTCTTTCGGTAAATAATGTCTTAGCATCCGACAATATTCCGGTACAATATTATAAAAAAATAATGTTTTGCAGATAAAATGTTTGAGAAAACAACGAAAAATTTTATTAAAACAAGTATGCTATTGAACAACCAAATTTTTAATTTCTATTTTCATATTTATCACTTATATTGTAAAATAAATTACGAGAACAACAAATTTTTAATTTCTATTTTCATATTTATCACTTATATTATAAAATAAATTACAAGTGAAATGAACGCTCTTCGTCAGACACTTGATACTGCTATGTTAATTTCCTCAAAGTGATTGAGAGTGTCGCGCTTAAAATTCTTAAGGTTGGTTCCCACTAGAGTCCGTTTCCGTTCGGGAGTCTGTGCAATAAAGTCCTTACTGAACTGCGCAAATTCGGTGTCTCCGTCCATCGACGCCAAGTTTTTGCGCAGTTCAGTAAGGCCTTTATTGCACAGACTTCTGGACGGAAACGGACTCTAGTGGGAACCGACCTTAAATTGACTGTTGAGAGTTGTTGCGTCACATCAAGTAGCGCGGCGTCATCTGCCTGATGCACATTTATATAGTCGGATCAGGCAGATGATCGAGCGCATTGGAGTCAGCAGTGCAACATGCTCGATCGCTTCAGGTGAAGTCAAAGTGACCATATAAGCGATCGTACGTTTAATGCCTGACTATATAAACGATAACAAAATATACAGAATTCCTATTAAGTTGGCAGGGCCTTTCCAAAAGTGACCATATAAGTGGGGTGACCTTATAACAAGGTCTGACTGTATTTGTTTACAGTTTGTTTCTAAATGTTTTTTTAGAATCTTCTTGTGAATTTTTAAGTTTATCTATGTTATTTAAGTTTATGTGAATTCCTTCTGAAGATTTACTGTTTTTCAGAAAAAATTCACATAAATTTCATATACTTTTGGCTTCAATAAATCATCTTTAGAAGGAATTATTAAAAGATTTTATTAAAGATTGAATTATTGAATTATTAAAGATTTTCACCATCTATCTTAGTGCTTGTTCTAATTTTTTGAATTCACTAAATCATTCTGTATATTCAAGTATTTATTAGTCTATACAACAATACTTACGTTTTCCAAGAAGATCAACTAAAATATTTTCATACTGACGTTCAGATAAATTAGGAGGAAGATTTCCCACAAAGAGGGCAACAGTAGAACTATGTAAGTCTTCCTTTTGCCTTAAATAAAACCTAGTCAATTCTTTTTGTCTGACAGATTCCTAAAAATAATTGAAACAAAGTTTTGAAATATTTTATCAATTAATAATTCAATCATTTTATTATTAATAAATTTTAATAAAAAAAATAATATGAAAATAAAATTTATTATCTGTATTTATTAACTGTATAAATTAAAACTAATTTAATAAATCAGGTAAGTGTGTTTATAAAATAATTATATGATATTTATTTATAATAATTGCTAATATAATAAAGTTGGTTGGTAGTTTATAAATTTATTATTTTTGAAAAAATTTTATTTTTAAAAATAATAAATTTATAAACAACCAATCAGAATGTTTTGATGATAAACATATTAGCATAATATGTATTCTAACAGTTAAAGTTTAACACTACCATACATTCTAGATATAAGAAGATCAAGCACTTTAATAGTAGGAAAATTGAATAAATAATGTCATGTGTAATCTCTTTTCTGTTTAAAATGCATATATTTAAGAATAATTTTATAATTTTTGAATTTAAATGCTCTGAGTTTAGAACAATTTATATTCTATAATTGTTCTTTATTTTAAATTTATACTGTTTATAGAACTGAAGATGGTTTCTTAAATCTGAAAAAGTTTTTCCAATATTATGTTAAACTATTTTATTTAAATAAACAAACTTTCCAGTCATTAAAGTGCTTGTTCTTCATATAAAATGTATTCACTCTCAATTATTACAGCCAAATCTCCCCTAGTGGACAAAGTCTGAATTAAACTTTTCTAACAATTAATTTTTGATAATTTGGTGCCACCATCTATTGAATTAACTCAATAGATGCTGAAATAATTTTTGAATCAAGGCTAATTAATTCAAAAATTGTTAGATAATTTTAATTCAGATTTTGTCCACTAGGGGAGATTTAGTTGTAATATTTGGTTAATTTGAAAAATTTTATTCCCCTAATTAGTGTCTATTTGAGTGTATTCTCTCTCTTAAATAAAACCTTGAAAATGATTTTATTTAAGAGGATGAATAGGCAATGTAACACTAGAATTAAAAAAGAGGAATTTGTAAATTACAGTAGAGTGTTGATTATTCAAATTAATTTTGACCAAGGTGGTTCGGTTAATCAAATAGTTTGGATAATTCAAATATACATGAGAATATCCAGTTTATACAATAAAGTGTAATTAGGCATTCAATTAAATTATTGTGCATAAGATTATTACTATTGTATTTTAAAGTATAAAATATTATTAAAAAACAATTAATTTAGGAAATGATTTGTAAATAATAATTCAAATTTCCACATAGTAGCTTTTAGCTGTCATATGTGCTTCTGTTGCCTAGAACAAGAATTCCATATAGCAGCAAATTTGATTTGGAAATTATATCTGAAATGTTTTCAAGATGCTGAACTCCCATAATGAGAATCTAAGTCAATGATCTTACTAAAGTACAGAAGCAAAGCATTTTTGAAGAAATTGATTTTAATTTAAGTCAAAGATCAGATCATCACAATTTTAAAATATATTGAAAGGATTGGATTTATTAAATTTGCACAAAGATTCTTGAGGACTCTGATTTGAATGAATAGCAAACAACAACAATGCAAGGAATAAATAGGATGCATACTTGCTTTTAAGAGAAGAATTTATCCCACAAAATCCAGTTCTTGATTTGTTTAAGTTTTTTTTGACTAACAGATGTGCCACTTTCTACTCAGGTATAGTATTAAATAACAAGGCAAAGCAAGACCTGCCACAGCCTGACCATATCTGTGGAAGGAACAGCCAGATTTGGAGGATGAGAATCAATAGGCCAGGCCTGGATCCATGAATAAATTATCTAAGGGTGGGCCCAAGAATTGAATCTTTGGTCCTTCACAGAGTAAAGAGCTGAAGTGTTTCCATGGGCCAATCCATCTGATTTATTTAAACCATGGTTAAGGACTTGTTCATTGTAATTTTCATTATTGGACTTCAGTAATTATCTGGATTCCTGGCTATAGTTCAACAGAAGTTGCCACTTTTTTATTAAATTGTCATTTGATTTGTCAGATTTCATATTTTTTTATAAATTTTTCATAATTACAGAATAAGCATATCTGATTTTCTTGGTCAAAATTTTTTGTCTGGAACCAAACATTCTATTTTAATATTACATTTATGGGATAAAGTTCAAAGTACCACTGCCGAAATGTATCGACTAAGAGAGGAAACACAGCTCAACAGCAGAAAATGTTAAATCTCAAAAAAGAAAGAAAGAAATTATACTGAAAATACTGTAAAAATGCTTTCGGCTTTATTAGCCCACTTCAGTTACAGATAAATTCAAACACTTACATAGAACATTAATTTTGATCTAAAGAACAATTGCTATAAAACAGAACAAATGGTTGGGTGCATATGCACCAGAGTTTAAGATTATATAGGATTTTTAATATTTACGTAAATTTAAGAATAACATAAACATATAACAAACATAGGAAAACGGCTATACTATCTAGTTTATATAACAAAATACAAAAGTTTAATATTATAATGTGTAATATTAAAAGTCTAAACATAAAAAACCAAGTTTTTAACTCAGGTAGCTTCTTCACACTAGACTAAGCTCCTTAATATCTACTTTGTTCACTGGTTTTACAGGCTGTCTTCTTTTTTTCTGCAAGTTTCCCTTTAAGTGGATTAGGTTCTGGCAGAGCCAGATTAATGTAGTAGCAAAAGTAGCAAATGCTATGGGCCCCTCCCAATAAATATGTACATAATTTTTTGTCATCTTCTAATACAAGCGTTAAACAAATGATCTTGTGATTTATGCCATATTTAGCACCTTTTCATTTGGTATCACGAAATTGTGATACATCATATTTAGCACCTTTTCATTTGGTGCGACGAAATTGTGAGAGAAAGGATGATTTAGTGTGACTCTTCATTATTTTTATCTTAATTTAAGCTTTGTTGTGGCTTTTATTTTATTTTTTTATTATAAAATAATTAGGACAAGAGAGAGGTGTGTGTGTCTGTATATATAAATATATATATAGAATGTGTTAAGTAGAATGTAATAGAATGTAAAAATTCAAGCGGTTAATGAGTGGAAAACATGCTAAATGTAGAAAAGTTAATATTTAAACAATAATGTTGACTGTGTTGTTATGTTTAATAATGATAATTAATATGCAAATTAAAAATGTATGTGTTCAAATATATTTGTGCTATTTTATTGTTTTTTTTTAATATAGGGCCCCTTTCTTAAGATATGCTACAGGCCCCACACTAGCTTAATCCACTCTGGGTTCAGGGAATATTAACTTGGTATCATCCCATTTTATTTCCAATTCTGTTAGATTTGCTTGTTGGCTAGTGCAGTGGTGTTTAAACCATTGTCTGTGTCAAATTTATGCTCTGAAATTCTTTGTGTAATTGATCTTGCTGCATATCCTATATAAACATGGTCTTGATCTGTATCTATATCATGTAATAGAATTTGGTAGACCCCTTTATCCTGATCTAGTTTATCCTTATTGTTTCTGATTACATTAAACAGAGTTTTCCTTTTGCTAAATGTCAGTCTATATAGCCTGTTTCCCATTCTAATTTCTTCCTAAACCTCATGGTGACAGGGTTGATGTTCAAACTTATCATTGTCTTATTTTCTTTAGAGTCAGATGTTGGAGATTTTTTCTTCCTATATTGTATTTCCTGATTAACTTGATCGGACCTTACCGATATATCAAAAAAAAAAGTTTAAGCTTTATTGTATTTCCTTCCATAGTTTCTGTATAACACTTATTCGGTAACTGTGTTTCTGTGCTTGTTCTACATTGGCTGTCTCTTGTGTAGAGCAGTGTATTAAAATTCTATTAAAAAGGGCTCTAAAGGCTGCTAGTTTGTATGACCAAGGTTCCTTTGAACTTGCTTTGATAAAAATTGGTTGGTACATATTTTTTCTAAAGCTGATAACTCGTATTCTGCATTTTTGATTTTAATTTTTAATTTTTAAGTCTAGATAGTTAATTTCTTCTTCACTACTCCTCTATTTTTCAATCCAAGTGTTAGGTCAGTTAACAGCTAGCTAGGTCAATTTCGGACTCACATTTTTCTCTAATGATAAGGACATCATCCATATAGCTTTTGTATATCTTATAATATTCACGCAATGATGGTAAAACAACATTTTCTTTTGCTCTGATTATTAGCTCTGCCAAAAACCCTGCAAGGGGGCTACCTATAGGTACTCCTCGACATTGAATGTAATATTTCCCATTAAATTTTTTTCTTTCTTTTTTCGAGATTTAATGTTTCCTGCCATTGAGCTGTGTTTCCTCTCTTAGTCAATCTGTCTTGATTTATGTCATTTCAAATAATGTTGCCAATTTTGAAATGACCTATAACACAGTGTCATTCCAAATTTCAGAGATTATGGTATTTTAAAATTTTGATAACTAATTGTTGCTTCAAATTTTAAGAGACAGACACTAATAAAAGCAATTGGTACTAGAAATCAAAGTGATGATATATAACAGGCATGTCAAACTCATTTTAATTCGAGGGCCATTTAATGAGCTGTAAGATTGCCGCAGGCCACATCACATTTAAATTTTTTTTAAATTACATTTTAGAGTAAGGAGATTCAGAAATATAGATATATAATTAAAACATTGTGTAATCAAATGAACATATTGCAAAAATATATAATTACTATATAATTGCTTTTAATTACGCATGTTTTTTAAATTTAATTCCTCGCTATCAATCCAATTTTCTATTAAGCATTAAAAGTCACATTTTCCATACAAAAACAAAACTTTCATTAAAATTTTATAAATTCAAATATCCATAACTACTTACATTTTTTAAATAAGTTAATAACACAACAAATAAACCTTTAACAATCCCATTAGCACATCCTTCAAAGAAGGATTGTTTGGAACTTGATTATTGGGTATTTGGCTATCCAAAAAAATACAGGTTCTCATTTATGACTTTTTGTTTTTGGTAAGAAATTTCGCACAAAACGATGTAGTTCTTGCAAGAAAGCACTGAGTTTGTGTCACCAATCTGAAAGCCATCTGTACGTATATGTCCAATAAGGCCAATCAAAAAAACTTGTACAGCAAATTTTAGGTACAATTGTTGCCTTTTCAAAGCACGGTGAAAGTAATATACATCAAAAGGGAGGCCGAAACATGCAAAAAATCCCTAATGGACCAGGGGTCAAAGGTCAAACATTTACGAAATACAGAGGCATCTAGGCGGCTAGGTAGTGGAGCACGGGAACGGGACGCATCGCGTCGCAGATCACAGCGAGGCCAGGCACAATGCCAAACCACATGAGCCATTTGCAATAAACAGAACTTTGCGGGTCTATATCTCATAAACGTCTGATCTTTGAACCTTGATTCACTAGGGATTTTTTGCATGTTTCAGCCCCTTTCGATGTGTATTACTTTCGCCGTGCTTTGGTAAGGCGACAATTGTACCAAATTTTATTAAAATCACATTTCACTAAAACCAAACTAGTGCATCATAGACATAAAATAATACAAAATAAGCTGCTCTTTGAGGTAATATATAAATGTGATATGTGAGTTGATAATGGCTTTAAAGTAGCCGAAAATGTTCCTCCAAACAAAGTTTTTTTGGATGAATAAAGACTTTATGACTGCTCACAAGTGCTGTTAATTTCATTTTTAGTGCATCATAGTATATGACATAGCTATGAAGCAAGAATTACTTCCTATTATCTCATAACATATTATTCTCATTTTCGTTTTAGTTAAGAGCATCGGGACCACAAAAAAAATCACTTTGAGGGCCGCATGCGGCCCGCGGGCCGCCAGTCTGACACCCTTGATATATAAGATTGCAGCATAACTGAAAATCAATTTTTCCAGACTCCTAGATTCAATAGCATATTCTCCTGATATCTTGGTGAATTGGCTTATTATTTATTTTTATTTAATGTCTATAGTAAGAAGTCTTAAATTATAATAAATCATTAGTTATACTGTATTTGTTGAATTAGTTATACTGTTGAGTCTCCGTATTCTGAAACTTCAGCAGTCCAACAATTCCAGTAATCTGACACACTGCGAACCACTGCACTACCCATGTGAAATTTTCATGTCACAATTTGTCAATGTGCGAGAGAGAAAGAAACTGACATAAACAAAGTGTCAGTCATTATTCATTCGTTGTGCAGGAGTTATAGTCAGACTAATTTTTAAGTTCAATATTCATTTATTGTAAAAATAGTGTGTTTTAACTGTATCAGTGTAGGTTATTTATTTTTGCATAATGTCATAAATTGGAAAAAGTGAAAATGAAAACACAAGACATTGATTGTGGTCAAAACGATTGAAATAATTGTTTAATAATTGATATTAATTGACAATAATTGACTTGGGAGAAAAGTTTAGTGATTTGGCTTTGTTTTACGGTATTGGAGGAGCCACCATTTATGGCATTAAAAAAAGTAGTGATAAAATTGAGAGGTTTGTGAAAGATTTGAACAACAAGAGCAGTGACAGGAGATAGGTTTAATAAACTGAGCATATTGGTTTGTGTAATTTCATTTTTTTTATTGAACATCCAATAATCTGACAAATTTCTGAAATCCAGCAAGACCTGATCCCATATGTATTGGATTAGAGAGAGACTATTGTATTGATTTAACATTATGTTCTATGAAGGACAGAGAGAAATTTAAAATCATCTAAAACAGGGGGTTGCCAGACTTTTTATCTCAATGACCCCTTTGATGATGTCATAAAATTTTGGAGACCCCCCCAGTGAAAGTTTTAATATTAAATACTTTTTAAATCTATTTTATGAAAGATTTTTTAATAGTAATAATTATGGTAGTGTATAATAAACTGTATTTTAAAAAAACATTTACAATTAATCAAAGCAACAGGACATTTTTATACTGAACTAAAATTTATTTTTAATGTGAAGGGTGGGCTTGATGTTTTTTTTAACAATTATTAAACAAAATTTTAGATTATTATTTTCTATTGAATATTAAGATTCTTAAAAAAACCTCCTAAAGACCAATTTATTTCTCATCGACTCCCTAACAACTCTAACTCTCATCAACCCCTTGAGAGTCGGTACAGATCACAGGGGGTCAGTGTCAACCACTTTGGCGATCACTGATCTAAAACCATCTTTTTGTTAAGACAATCCTGATTCTTTATGAATAAGAAATGTAAATATAGTACTATTTATAAGTAAGCTTTGAGATAGAAAGATATATTAACAAGGAAAGTTCAGATTCTAGATTAAATTTTTTATTGATCATACTTGAATTTTTAATTTCATACATTCTAAATTTTATTTTCTGAAGAATGGAACCACTGATATAGCAAAATCTATATTATCCCTTATCCATTAATCCCTTATAATGACATAAGATGAAGATCAAATAATATCAAAGCATTCAAAATGAATTCTATCAAAAATATATTATTATAAAGATAATATTTCTCCTTTTTTATCCAAAATGACAAACTACATGATATATTTAATTAATGCAATATAATATTTTATTATTATTTAGAAAATACTCACATTGAAGAACTCTTAATTCCATACAAATAATTTTCACCGTGACAGATAAAAACAGATTTTATAATTTATATATATTTATTATTGAAATCTCATTTCAGAAGGGGCAGTATCATTAGAAAACATTTCAAAAAAATTGGAATTTCAATATTAATTTGGCATTATAACTTTTCCATCAATATTTTATATTATTGTATTAAATATTTCTTAAATAGCAATTATGTAATTTTTTCAATTTTTATAATTAGTAAATTATATAATATTATGAATTTTGATCAGATAACATTTATTTGTATTTTGCTGCTTTTAATAATTGTGTAAAGTTCATAGGACTGAGAAAAATAATACAATGTTTTGTGACTATTAAAAAAAATATAGGACATTTCATTCAGTAATAAACTTATGTTGGTAAAAAGTGAGATAAGATGTAAAATTCAGACCAGCTGTGGGACATTGTTTGTCATCTTAATAAGCTCTCTGATTTACAAGTTATTAATTAAACACACAAAAAAGTAAAAGAATTCAAAAAGAAATTGACATTTAAGATGGAGAGAAAACAAACTATATAGAAAGTATCACTTTTCATGAAGACTTTCGTCCCCTATAACATTAAATGTCAAAGATAAACAAGTGATATGATGTTGGAATGCAGGATATTATTACATGCATTACATACAGGTGTCTGGGAAACTCGACATGGAAAGGATGAGTGAAAGATGATAATAAATAAACAAAAAAAATTAGCTGTCTTTTTCCCAAGAAGGAAAAAGACAGCTAACTGAAAAGTTGATTAATTTTGTCCTGGGATGTGAAAAGTGTCATTCAGAGGTCTTGATACAGACAAGACATATCCAAGTTTTTCTCTCAGTGGTAAATTGGAATTGAGCAGTTCAGTGGATTCACCACTCTTTAAAAAGGGTTTAGTCTAATAACATTTCAAGTTTGATTGTCTTATTGAATATTCACTGAATGAATATTTTCTCACAAAGGAGAAAGGGAAGTTTGTTTAATTCCTATCATCAAAAATTACCACACTGGGGACAGAAGGGTTCAAATAGATGACTGCATCAATATAAAAGAAGTGGAACCTGCTATGTCCTTTCATCTTATTAATCATCCAACTCATCTGAATGGGCTGTGAACTTTATATAACAACAAACTTTTGCTGTTTGATTTGAACAGAAATTGCCAGAGTCTCTGGAACTATTTTTTCAACTTGGACTGCTATCCAGTGCAGAATTAAGTGAATCAGCAGTTATCCACTGTCATTGTTGGAACCAGTTTCTTTTGTTGTAACACAGTATAACATCATTATTTCAGGTATTTGTCCTCTAATGGAAGTTTTCTTTCCTTACTTGTAAAGAATATCTCTCAATAAAAGATTCATGGTTTTAAGCAAGGAAACCATCAACCATTATGTCACTTGGATTCCATTCTCTGTCCTTATGTGTGAAAGTTCACATCCATAAATGAGGCCAAAGGTCTATATCAATATATAATTCTGCACAAGTCCCACAATTGTAAATTCGTTATCCAAAAATAGTTCAAAATTGTAGAAATTAAAATATTTTATTCTAACATTTTAGAATGATGAGAATTTTGAAGAAAAATTAGTATTTTAATAAAATAATAATAATAATAATTATATTTCTGCAGTTTTGAGCTAATTTTTGAGGAATTAGTTTATAAATGATCAAATAAATTATTAATATTAAACATTGATAAATGCTGTGGAAGTCATTCTAGCTTAACTGTCAAACAATTTTTCAATAATATGAATTAAAAAAAAAATCGATAATCTTACCCTAGCTACATTTTTAAGAAGTTCCCATGGAGATTCTTGATTGTCCATTACTCTTTCATGAACAGCTTGAAAAATTTAAAAATTAAAATATATAAATTTATATTTTTACTAATAAAAAAACAAATATTTGGATAAATTTTTCTTTAAAAAATATAAATTTATTGTATCCTAATAAAAATATGAATTGATGTTACATAATATATTCATAAATTGTCGTAGCCACAAATTGGAAAATCAGAAATCAGAAATGTCCTAAATTAATGGATTTTCCAAATCCAATCTATATTAGGGCACTATACATTATCATGATAAACTTAAACACAAACTACAGAAACCAGATACAAAAAAAATTCATTTTTACACATCAGATTATTGTGGATGAACTCATACACAGTAGCCATCACAGAGCAAGAGGGATGGCTGCCCAGGCATCATATTTTAAGGGCCTCAATTTATAACTCAATATGTTAGAAAAAATATATTTGAATATTTTTTTACTGTTTAAGCTTCAATGTTTGCCAAAATTTGAAATTCTCTACCAATGTTTTTGCTTTTCTTGTACACTTTCCACTGTATATTTGTCAATTTTGTCTTTTTTTTCAAGGGCCTCAAAAATATTAGTTGCAAGTTAATTAGTTTCAAGTTAGTTTTAGTTTGTTGCAAGCTTTTAAAAATATTAGTTTCAAGGGCCTCAAAAATCATAAAAAGTTTTAAATAACTATTTATTAAGAGCAATAAATAATTGGGAACAAAAATATTTAAAAATAAATTTAATATACCTTTTACAAAAGAAAATATTTTTTAAAGTTTTCTGTATATCCAAGGTGTCTTCAAGTAGTTACAACATAATCTACATAATATGAATATTAACAATGCACCAACTTTATATAATAAAATCAAGAAAATAACACATACAACAGACATAACAAAAATATATGACATATATATGAATAAAGAGTAGTTTATCAGATAACATGTAGATGTTCAAAACCAGGGCATGAAATAACAGTCGCCAGCACGCCATTGGCGACTAAGAAATTGTGGCTGGTGAGTGTGATGAGATAACATTGGAAATGCTTGATTAATATTTCCCACAATTTATTTTTCTGTATAGTCCGGCTCTGAACGAGAAAAATTTTGTAGTCCCTCTAGTTCACGAAAGAGGGAGCTACTTTGAGAGGGCTGAACCATTTGATTTAGGTAAATGGTAACAGCTGATGGGTGAAAAATTGGTGAAAATAAAAGTTGCCTGTTTTGGTGATTGACCAATCATATAACTCAACCAGTTTGATACGACAGTATTAAAAATCCCAGCGGAATTTCGACACCCTTTTATTTTACCCCCTAATTAAACGCTCCTGAGTTCATTGGTGAAAGTCCCATGAGAGGCAAAAGCCCCATTCTCAAGTTATGGGGCTCGAAATCACGTTTCCTTACGGTTCTCAAGTTATGGGGCTCAAAATCACGTTTCCTTACGATTTTCTGCAGATATTTTAAATGATTTTAGATATATCATTCCGAATCGAATGCAATCAATTTAAATAAGCTACAACTTACCTTTATGAAGTTATGTAATTTTTTTCACTTACAACGATATATCCGTTCCAAAACTTAGTAGAATTCTCAAATATTTAAATTTTTTATTGTTTTGTATTCCATGTGGGGCAAAAAGCATCATTCTGAAGTTATGAGGCTCCAAATTTGGGGCTCGGTATCACGTTTTTTAATGATTTACTGCAAAACTTTTATAGATAATCGGATATTTTAAACCCACGTTTCTTTATGATTTTCTGCAAAACTTTTATAGATAATTGGATATTTTAAACGATTTTATATGTATCTTATCAATCTGAATCGTATGCAATCAATTTAAAAGGGCTACGACTTACCTTTACTAAGTTACGTGATTTTTTCCACTTACGACGAACTTACGACGATATATCCATTCTAAAGCTTGGCAGAATTCTCAAATATTTAAATTTTTTATTATTTGTATGTAAAACATCCTATTAATTATATTACATTCATTCATTTTTCACACTGAATAATAATCAAATATAGAACTTTTAAGATCATCTTTGTCGGTCAGTTGAAAGGGTTAAATACAAACAGTATATATCCTTCGTCAAACTTCATCCGAATCGAATGCAATCAACTTAAATAAAGCTACGACTTATTTTTACGAAGTTACGTGATTTTTTCCTCTACGACGATATATTCTTTTTGAAGCTTGGTAGGATTCACAAATATTTAAATTTTTTATTGTTTTGTATGCAAAACATTCTATTAATTAAATTACATTCGTTCACTTTCCACACAATGGAATCCAAGCCTCAAATGGTAACAACGACTTTCAAGAAGCAATGTAAACATGGCGAAACTCGAAATCACGTTTCCTTACGATTTGTTGCAAAACTTTTATAGATAATCAGGTTCTCAAGTTATGGGGCTCAAAATCACGTTTCCTTACGATTTTCTGCGTACTCAAGTTATGGGGCTCGAAATCCCATTTCCTTACGATTTTCTGCAAAACTTTTATAGATAATCGGATATTTTCACATTTCTTTACAATTTTCTGCAAAACTTTTATAGATAATCGGATATTTTACCACGTTTCTTTATGATTTTCTGCAAAACTTTTATAGATAATTGGATATTTTAAACGATTTTATATGTATCTTATCATTTCGAATGAAAGGCAATCAATTTAAATAAGCTACGACTTACCTTTATGAAGTTATGTGATTTTTTCACTTAAGATGATATATTCTTTCTGAAGCTTGGTAGAATTCCCAATATTTAAATTTTTTAATGTTTTTTATATAAAACATCCTATTTTATATTACATTCGTTCACATAAATCCAAATATACTAGCCAAAATCTAGCCCTTGAATTACAACGGAATATTAATGATTGGAAATCATTTGAATTGGATCTGTCGGCTAGAATCCGATCTAAAAGGTATCATTGTCTTTCTAAATTAATATAATTGTCTGAAGAATCAATCTGCGATTGCAATCAATTTAAATAAGCTACGACTTATCTTTACGAAGTTACGTGATTTTTTTCTCCTACGATGATATATTTGTTCTGAAGCTTGGTAGAAATCTCAAATATTTAAATTTTTTATTATTTTGTATGTAAAACATCCTATTAATTATATTAGTTGGCTAACAGCAATAGATCTTCTTGATGGGATTTCACAGAAAGTTAAAAATGGGATATAAAAGTCTAGTTCCGTACCCCCGGATAACTTTTCACGGATAATCTAGAGATATAGGGCATGGAATTAAATCCAGATTACCAAGAAGTAAGTAGCTATTTATCACACTGCCATTGAGTCAATTATATCTTCATAGGTTCTGGCCTACACCAGAAAATTTTTCCGAAATATTTTTATCATACACCATTTTTATTCGATAAAATGATTCAAAAATTATTCATCATTTATTAAAGCAATTAAATAATAATCTGAATATGAAAATAAATAGATAATCTCAATGGTTATCACTTCATTGCCATTATAATTTTATTAGATCAAACTACAAATGCAACGGAAATTATCAGTAGGATTTATAATTTTTAATTTTATTCAAATTTAAATTATAATCTCTTTGTATTAAATTTTAATATCGATTATGAGAATTATCTGTTTAACATATATTTTATATATTATATATGTGCAGCATTTATTATTTATGCATATTAGAATATTTTTAGCTGTATCTTATGCATAAGATTATATCAAGATACAATAAATCTTAAGTAAAATTTACTGAGATGATGTATGCTATTGGAAATTATATTTAATTAATTCATAAAAAATGACAGATAAAATAAGAGTTTTTATGTCAAATAATAGTAACATTTTCATTATTTTATTTAATTTGTCTCCATTTTCCAAAAGGCGAAAATATATTTCAGGTAACGTATTTTAATATTGTATCATCTTTAGGTTCTTTATTAAGAAACAATTTATGTAAGCTTATTTGTAAACTAAGTTTTGGCATTCCGATGTCAAAATTATTTTCATCTCACATAATGATAAACTCAAACTATTGATATATTAAAACAGTATAGATTACTTTTCTTTTATTGGTTATTGCTTTGTTCTACTTAAACATATACAGATTTTGATATACAATATCTTAATACTGTATTATTGTAGTAAAAAACATTTTATATTACAGGTTTCCAAAATATGATTAATGAAACTTTATATGTTAAAAAAATGATTACAGAGAAAGTTTGCAAGTTAGTCTCTTCGATAAATATTTTCTCATTTCTTTTGCCATTTTCAAGTTTTGAATATCGGAAATCATCATCTCTTAAGAAAAGAAAGCTTATTTTATTTATGTGCATTTGTTCATTAAAAACTTACTATTCATTGCTATAACCTATATTTTTTCACATAGTATTTTTCTGATCCTATGTTATAATTATTAGATATATATATCGATATTTATTTCAGTTGAGATGAGATTTTCTTACTTTGAAATGTTATCCATGTTAGCATATATAATTAAATAGATAAATAAAGGTTACGTCATTGATTTTTAGTTTTTATTCGCAAGCATTTTTTTAGACTTTATTAATGAAAAACTTTAATCACTTGTTTTCTCCAAGTATAAATTTCATAATTATGAGTCTTAAATTTATTTTATTTCATTATTTTCATTTAATTGTATTTTCAGGTTGATATTGAAAAAATATAATTTCATATTTACAGAAAATTTTGTCTAAACAATTTTATCTCACTAACAAGTAAGTATCAAATAGTTCAGCAATATCAAAATCATTTATAATTACTTTAGACCAGTAGATATTCTGATGTATTGAGTAAATGAAACATGGATTATAACACAGACTAATTAAATATATCTTGAAGATATCTTAAAATATCTTCAAGATATATTTATTATTTTTGCATACATTTGCATGTAATATTTAAAGGATAATTTTAGATCGAAAGTGATGCGTTTAGAAATTTAGATACGTAGTAAAGACAACCATATATTTATAAAATAAAAAGCTTTTTGGTTAATTTCCATAAAGCTGATTGGAATGATTCTTATTTGTGATGGAAAAGAAAATGCAATTACACGGTTTTTAAAATTCTATAATAAAAGAATTGGAAATAGATAGAGAGTTGCATTTTAATTTTCAAATTATATAATAATTAACTGATTCGTCCTCGGATAGATTATAATTAAAATAACTTTAAATAGATCAAAGTTCAGTATTATCAAGATTATATCTTTTACAGAAGATATGAAGAATTATTGAACATAACATAGAAAAGTATCATATGAAATAAACCTATCGATACTTCGATATGCATTTTGAATAATATAATGAAATAGTAAACATAAATTTAAATAAAGTAGAATGGATGTAAATGAAGGTATGTAAAAGCAGCATCAGAATGTATAAAGCTGAAGAAAACTCATACTTCATATATAACAATGATTCAACAATGAACAACGAAAATTCTTGAATACTTATTATATTACTTGTACTTTTCATTATACACAGTTAATAATTAAACAAATTAGCATAGAATTACAATTACAAATTTAATACAAAGATTTCTGTAGGGTTATTAAGACACATAATGTTATTTACATAATATTTCAATTATCATCATATAGATTTAATTTATTTTTGTTTTGGAAAATGGCACGGCAATTAATATAATGCAGAGAAACTGATATTCTTCGCGCAATCATTACACAATACGAAAATATTGATATTATATGACAGTCAAAAATCGTGTAGAGAATGAATAATTATTTTCATTAATAAGTAAATTACTTCATCATTACAACAGAACAGAATTTATAGTATAGGTATCTGATATACATTTTTATCTCATCAATAATTATTATTTATTTTGATTTCAAAACATACTTGGTCTTTTCAATCAACAATTTGTTCTTTAATTTCTCTTATATGATGTATTTTACAATTAAATACACTTACTTATATATATAATATATTGATAATTTATTCAAAAATACAGTAACATTAATCAAATAATTAATTTTTCATTTAGTAATGAAATACATCGCAAAAATAATAAATTTACATACAGCACATGGAAAATATTATTATATGTTGTATGTGAAGGGATTTCTGACGTCAGAGGTCCCAGTTTGGTTATCTACTGAAAAGTAAAGAAGTGAACCGGGAAGGAAGGCGGGTCCGGACCCAAAATGTTTTCATTTATTGAAATTAAAACATTCTGGTGTTTGGGAAAGGATTTCCGACATTGAAAGTCCCAGTCGCTTTTCTAATTAAAGATTATTATTGCTTTTATTTTCCAAGAATTATTATTGTTGACGGGATAAAAGTGATTTCAATAACAGTCAAAATAAATCAAATTAAAAAAAAAACAAATTTTATTGATAAAAAACATACAATTTAAGTTCATAAGAAAATTGAATATTTTTCCACGAAAGATAGTTTCTATAAAATCTAAATGTAGCTATAGATTTGAAAGAATTTCTTAGACCCAGTTCAATATGCGATAGACATAATGCAACTGTTGAATGCAACCATTCTTGTCTTGAATAATTAATTCCTTATAAACTTCAGTTTTGTACAATCATTGCTAGATTGATATGGCAACTATATATATTAGTCCGTATTTATTATAGAAAATTTATGAGAGTCATGACTTTATTTATTATTTTATTTACTAAGTATTAATGTTATTATTTACTTCTAGATGAACTGAAGGCAACAAAAATATTAAAATTACTGTATTTGTAAACGAGAGAAATACAGCACTGTAAAGCATCCCATTTTAAAAAAAGAGAAAATATTTTTAACAGCATTAAAACAATCGGGTCTTATTGCAAAATGAGAACAAAATTTTGTAGGTTTTCCAAAGTAAATATTCCTCAATTTAATTATATGCTTTATTTGATAAATATTAATCATTTTAAATGTTTTATTTTCAAACAAAAGAGAAAATCAAAAACAATTTCTCCAATAAAGTTCATTATCCAATAGCATTTGATAAAAATTAGCCTTAATATTCAAATAAGTTGAAATAACATGGCGATTTTTATAGTTCTTATCAGGCATAATTTTATTATTCAAAAACTATGAATTTGTTGAAAAATCGGTCTGACTGGCCGCATGGAAACGCTTCAGCTTTCCACTCTGATATCCGGCGTCAGCTGGATTGTAAAGGGTGCCGGATCCGTACCCACTGAAAGAAATTTCCAAAGGATAATACCTCGATTCGATTTTTGGGTCCTACCCCCTAGAATTTCTTTCAGAGGATCCGGGTCTGATCCGTCGATTCCCGTCCTCTATCCAGTTGACTCCTCCGTAGGGGTAGGTAACTTATAGCAAAGTTGTTATAGTTCCGTCCAGTGGCGGCTCGTGGATGATTTTTGTGGGAGGGCTGAAAAAAGTGGAAAGAGATAAGACACAAGTATATACAAGCTAACATACGTAGTGCGGACTGCAATGTTTGCAGTCCACGATATACATATCACAAAAACGTATATCACGGGTTACCCCCACCTGCTCAATACACTGACTATGCGGTGTGACTCTGTAATGGGGATGATCTTATTTGAAATAAAGTTGTTATTATTTCACTAAATGGAAGAATCCAATCATCCATAAATAATAATTTTGAAACAGTTATCAGGGGTTTAAACTTCCATTGTTTCATTTGCTGGGATGATTATTTTTTTTCTAAGATGATTAAATTTCATTCTAATTGCCTTTGAATAAATAAATAATTAAAAATGGTAAATTCTGTTCAATATAATCATAAACTATCAAGTTCTGCTGCCTATATGAAATACAAGGAATCCACAAGCACTTTAAGGAGGAAAAATACACAATATATTATTAGTATATGTACAGAGTCAGCAAGGACAGGGTCGAGCTGGGCAGCGCGCTCCCACGGAGGTCCACCCAGCAAGAATCTTCCATCGGCCTCCTTCCTAACTTTTGACGAGGCCGCAGGCCCTGTACTTTTTCGTTAGCCGGCCATCGCGTCGCTATCGATGCCGCAGGTGGGCTCAAACAACACAACAGTTTCAGTTCCCTGATCCTTTCGTGTTGGAACATCGATTTCTGCGAGTAAGACTTTTTTTTTACGGGGCCTGCGGCCTCGTCGAAAGTTAGGAAGGGGGCCGGATGGAAGGTTCTTGCTGGGCAGACCTCCATGGGAGCGCGCATCAGCGCGCTGCCCAGCTCGACCCTGTCCTCGCTGACGCTCGGACGAATAATACATAGATCACTCGTGCCATAATTTTTTTTGCAGGAAGTGTTTGACGAAACTAAGCAGAATACTTGGCGTAGATTTAAAGACAGCCCTGTGGAACCAGACCAGCAAGTCCCCTGGGTTCAACAACTTTTTAAGAGTTTCCGCGCCATGCGACGCGGCGCTTCTCTATTGGCGACGGCACCTGGCTAACGGAAAACGCGACGACACGACGCGACGGCCGGCTAACGGAAAAGAACCAAAGTTAGTACTTATAGACCCAAGCTTGGAATTTAAATCAATACTGTATTTATTATTTATATAATAATTAATGCAATTTTATTATTCTAGTTAAAGCAAATGTTTGATATAAAAATAGATCAAACACTTTGAAAACAAATAGAGGTGGCATCCTTTTTATTTCCAGCAAGTGGCTTGAATATAGCTGAGTAATGTTATGTTAAATACCTTTCTCCTTATTTTTGTTAAATGTTAGTATAGAAGACAAAATAGGGAAGTATCTACCAAAAAATGAAAGTTTATTGTCTAAGAAAATATACTGCAATTCAGCTTATAATGCTTACAAATAATGAAAAAAGAAAACATAAACTTCTATATAATACAAACCTTCAAGGGAACTTTAACCCAATGAACCTAATTATCATGCCTTATTTAACTCTTGAAATTGTAACAGAAATTTTAATGATTTGTTCAAATCATTAAAATTTCCGTTACAATTTCAAGAGTTTAAAATAAGGCATGATAATTAGATTCATTTGGAAAAAAGAAAATTTATTTTAAATAAAAGAAACCAAAATTATCAAAACTAAAGATATGTTTTAATTAAATATTTTAATTTTTATCATTGTAATTAAAAATACATGTTTTTTTAAAAAGGATAACAAAATACAGTAATACCCTAAAGTTATGCCATAGGTGGGACCGAAGAAAATCGCTTAAGTCAAATTCGTGTAAGTCGGGGTACAACTTTTCATATAAATACATATAAATTTGATTTAATTGGGACCAAGGACTAACAATTTGAGAAGAAAAATATTTAATAAAATTGTAGTTTATACATATTAATACAAAATATTAAAAAAAAAAATAAATGAGTTACGTAAAAAATTATTCACTTTTACTTAATTTCATACAATATCTTCAGCATTTTTTTCCATCTCGGTAATAATACCATGACGTTTACGAATTATGCTTGAGTTCAAGGATTGAGCATTTTTCACCATAAAGTTTACGAATTATGCTTGAATTCAAAGATTGATCATTTTTCACCATATCGAGAATTCTTTCATTATCTTTTATGATTGTTCTTACTGTGGATTCCGATAGCTCAAATTTCTTTGCCAGTTTACAAATTTTCATTCTGGTATCAAAATCCTTGATGATGATAAGTTTACATTCCAAAGATATTGTTTTCCTTTTCTTAATAGGTGCAGGAGAATCAGATTTATTTTGTTTGGATGACATAGTTTTTTTAAGAGTTTAGAAAACATATAACAAAATAATCTTAACTTTCGTCGATCGTAGAATCGTAATCATGCACATATAATTCAGGTGAAACATGTGCAGTGCGTTTCAGAGCAGTGTGCATTTGTGTCAAATGAGAAAATCAAGAACTTCATAATTTGGGGTATTACTGTATTCTGAATTAAATTGGTTTACTGGACAAAGATTGACACAAATTGAAATTTGTTTTCATGATTAGAGATCACACAATACAAAGAAAATTAGCCTAAAAATTTTAATTGGATAACTTAAAAAATAATAGATATATTGAAGATTACCTAAATATTAAAAGTTTTAAGAAAATTTTGAATGTTAATTAACTGTTAGAGAATGATTTCTAAGATTGCTCTATGCAAAAGTATTAAATGATATTCAATATATAAATTTCATTTTTATGTACAACTTTAAAAATTATTATATTTAATAAAATTTGATTATAATGTCAAGTTTTTTAAAATTATTAATGCATGTAAAATATTTTTGCTGTTTAATATTGAGAATAGAAATTTAGATAAATAATCATAAAATATTTTTATCATGAAGGTTTCAAAATGATCTAGTAAATTTTGATTTTTCTGTAGGAATGAAAATGTGGAAATTAAGTTGAAAAATTCGTTTTATATTATATATATTGAGTTTTTTAATTTGGTTGAATATGTTATTTTGAAGGATTATATTTATTGCAAATTAATGAATCCCATTAAGAAATATGTATTCATATTTAATGAATTTCATTAATAAATGAATCTGTAATAATATATTTGAAAGTTTATTTCAAGTATGATTTTGTTTATTTTAAGTCTTAGTAAATACATATGGTAATATTATTTTAAAGAAATTTTTTACATTATTATAATTTATTTCTTTTTACCTATTATAACAATATTTTGAAATTTTTATATTACCTGTTATGAGATTAAAAATTTATAATGTTTTCTTCAGAAAATAGTTGGAAAACAAATCTGTTGGAAAAAATGGGAGGTGAATTTTACATAAATTATTATTTGTTTAGAGAAAATTATTACAATTATATCATTAAAAATGAAGAAGAAAAATGAAAAGAATACAAAAGAGTATTATATTGCAACTATTATATTATAAAGAAATTTTTTTCAGATAATGGAGGTTACAGATTGAAATAAAATCAGAAAATCAGAAAATAAAGATTTATTTAAAGTAGTAATTTTAAATTTTAAATTATTTATTTGAATA
>AYEL01084193.1:0-22786 GCA_000484575.1 Olivierus martensii
GTTACGTTCTGTTCTAAGCAATGTGATTGGTTCCTTACATGACTACGTCATGTTGAAAGTTACCATTGAAAGTATAGGAAGTGTCCCATCTGTATATTAGTAATCTGTGCAAAGAACCTATACCACGCTTGACAATCGACGTGGAAGTCAGCGTCCTAATTGTGGCAGGAAATATCCAATGGCTTTCTAGATCAGCTGATTGTTTGTTTACATTAGTTATATTTTAAATATAACACAAAAATTTAAATAATAAAGTAATTTTTGTGTTATCTGCAATCAAAACAACTAACTAGTAGACCAGGGGTGCATTATTGTCAAATAGTGTCCATCCAAAGTCAACTACATGACTTCAGGCTATGGGCTAGTTACATTATGTTGACTAAGAGGAGAGCCATGACAACCTATCCCCTTTGTTTGAAAATGCTATTATTATTATATTTTAACTATTTTTTTAAAAAATTAATGACTTTTAGAATGACTAAATACAGAGAAATAATTCACCGTCCGCCATTTTTAAAAGGCACCGAGACAAATCTTGAGTAAAAAACGTATAAAAAGTGATAATTTATCAAAGGACTAATCTTGAGTAAAAAACGTATAAGAACGATAATTTATCAAAAATTAATCTTGAGTAAAAAACGTATAAAAACGATAATTTATCAAAAATCAGGACTAATCTTGAGTAAAAAACTATAAAAAACGATAATATCAAAAATCAGTATATTGAGTAAAAAACTATAAAAAACGATAATTTATCAAAAATCAGTGCTATCTTGAGTAAAAAATGTATAAAAACGATAATTTATCAAAAATCAGTGCTAAATCCACAGATGGCAGGATGATAGCAACGTATACAAATTGTAGCAATATTTGTTAAAATAAATAAATTTTCAACCGTATAAAAGTGATAATTTATCAAAAATCAGTGCTAAATCTCACAGATGGCAGGATGATAGCAACGTATACAAATTGTAGCAATATTTGTTAAAATAAATAAATTTTCAACCGTATAAAAGTGATAATTTATCAAAAATCAGTGCTAAATCTGAGTAAAAAACTATAAAAACGATAATTTATCAAAAATCAGTGCTAAATCTGGCATACAGGTAGAAAAACGATAATTTATCAAAAATCAGTGCTAAATCTGGCATACAGATGGGGTATAAAAATGATAATTTATCAAAAATCAATGCTAAATCTGGCATACAGATGGCAGGAAATAATTTATCAAAAATCAGTGCTAAATCTGGCATACAGATGGCACGATGATAGCATATACAAATTACAGCAATATTTATTAAAATAAAAAAATTTTCAATGACATTAGCAATGTTTATTAAAATAAATAAATTTTCAACAAATGTAAAGATACAGCATATTTATTAAAATAACAACATTTTCAACAAAGTCGACATTCTCATATTTTCAACAAAGTCGACATTCTCATACATACTAATATGTTAATTTATTGTGCTTTGACTTCTTTTGAAAATAATTTAATTAATGATCTTTAAAAATTTTCATGGCACACTGGATGAAAATCAGTGATCTAGATCAATAGATACACATCTTAAGAAAAGTTTAGGATCCTCCTATTTTGGCTACGTAATTTTCTAAGAGAGTCCTATGGGAGTTTTGAGAATGATTGAGAGCTAGCTATTTACTCATATCCTCTGATACACTATATCAGATCACACTACATTATATCCCCTATTTACCATAGATGTTATTGTTACTCTGGCAAATCACTGAATGGAGTAAAAACCAGATATTTGTTTTTGCTTTGTTATGTAATCATCATCATAAATCTGCCTATGGAATAAAACATGGCATGTCAACAATAATAGAAATATTTAAAATTGTAATAAAATGAATGATTTTTTTACAATTTATTGATCTATGTGTTATTTCAGATTTATATGCTTGTTTTAAATATTATTTTATGATTAATTTCAGATAATTTTCTTTTTGAAATATAAAATTAGTAGAAATGGCACAGATAAACCACATGAATTATCTGCTTACAAGGGGAGGACACAGCTGACCCCCCACCGATTTTGATCAGTTTTTTCAAAAGTTTGTTTTTGTATAAACCTAGAGGTTACATATACAGATAGTCCTCGACTTATGACAGGGTTCCATTCCAATGTCTTCGTAAGTTGATTCTGACATAAGTCTAGAGAACTTTTTTAATTCTTGATTTGTTTGTTTTCTGTTTTAATATTTTCATAAATTAGGTTTATATTTAACTTAAAATGGTTAAACTTAAAGCTTTCCTTGCCTTTTTTACATTGAAATTTTTATCAGTACTATTATTTCTCTTACTGGGCAAGACGGAATTATGACAAGATACAATAAAAAGACTTTGCTTGCCAACTAATGGCAATGCTATGATGAATATACAAAAGCAATGTGATATATGTATATACAGTCAAACCCCAATAAGATGCTGTGATGAGGTTAACTCTGACCTATCCTGTTTTATTATTTTATTATGCTCTTTTATTATTTTTCGTTATTTTCATTATTATCTAACGTATTGTATTTTAGTGTAAGTGTTGACTTACTTCCACATTCTCCATCTCAATATTTCGCAATCACGTGTTATGGACGGATATCCGTCTTCCAGACGAGCTTTCTCAGCTAATGATGTCGTCATCTAATCTAAATACGTTTTACCACTGATCCGATGTGAGAAAATAAGAATGATCTCGTATCGAGGTTTTGCTCGGTGCATAATTAATTTGTAAAGAAGATGAATTGATAACTCTGTAAACTAATTAATCTGATATTGTTACACGAAATTATGTAAATGAAGCAACACAGGACTGGAAGTCACTCCATATAAAAGCTTACTTAGCCAACAACACAACGAGGTATTCATGTAGAGGTGTTGGTTCTAAAGTGAAATTGGCTGAGTGACATTTGAATTCTTGTAAAGATTACGATTGCGCAAAGTTTTGTATCTGTGGTGGAAGTCTTAGAAGTTAAGTAGTATTTAAGGTTTATTTCTTATGAATAATCGGATTTTTGGATATTCTCGGTGCATAATTAATTTGTAAAGAAGATGAATTGATAACTCTGTAAACTAATTAATCTGATATTGTTACACGAAATTATGTAAATGAAGCAACACAGGACTGGAAGTCACTCCATATAAAAGCTTACTTAGCCAACAACACAACGAGGTATTCATGTAGAGGTGTTGGTTCTAAAGTGAAATTGGCTGAGTGACATTTGAATTCTTGTAAAGATTACGATTGCGCAAAGTTTTGTATCTGTGGTGGAAGTCTTAGAAGTTAAGTAGTATTTAAGGTTTATTTCTTATGAATAATCGGATTTTTGGATATTTGAATTGGATTAAATAAGTTTCATTATTTAATTGATTGTGGCTTTATTCTTGTTTAAATAAAGCTTTACTTAACACTTTTATAAGTGTTTTGAGTCTAATAAATTTTCTATTTTTTGTTATTTAACTAGTTCTAAGAATTTATTCAAATTATTAGAATAAGCTTCTAACATCGTTTGTTGTTTTCAATTTAACACTTATTTTATTACTTCTAGTTGTAAGTTTCCGATTATTTGTTTTTGTCAGTTAAACGTTAACCATTGTTAGATTGTTTTGATTTCATTTAGTTTAGAATTTAGTAAAGACCTGAGCTCAGGCCAAACTCTGGAATTTACAGAGTCGTTAGAACCGTTAGGTTTAGTTATAATTATTATTACTGGTATTCATTAGAATTAGTGACTTTGCAATGCCACCAATCGTTCAGCAACGATTATGGCGGCTAATCAGGGTTGGTGGTTTATCGAAAATATATGTAGTATAGAAATGAAAATGAACTCTGAATTCATTGAATTTAATAAAATACAGAACATTTATATTTATCATTCAAACTTAACATTTCAAAAAAACTGTATACTTTGCAATATAGTATAGGAACTATATATGTACAGTACTATATAGAAAACATATCCATCTGCTGTTGTTTTCCTCTACTTTGAGTTCTCTGTAAAACACAATATATACAGTTTACTGTTCAGTATCAGTACACAAGAAATGATGGAAATGATCTGGTTCTTACTATCTTAAATTTTCTACAACGTAGGTGTGAACAGGCTCAAAGAGACACATGGTTAACCGTTAATTCCATCTTTCCCACCTGCTGGTTACAAATGAATCCAGAGAGCTTTTAATACTGTATATACAGTACTGATGAGCTTCGGAATATGTCACCTTACATGCCTCTGGCGAATTAATGAGGACAAATAGAATACCAAAAGGAATATTTGTTTAGACGTTTCTACTGGTGGATGGTGGATGGCATCTTATCAGGGTTTGCCTATTCTATTAATATAGGGAAGATCCATTCTGTCAAATTTCTTGGCAGTCAACAAGGGTGGCATCTTATCAGGATTTGACTGTATATGCAAACAGCAAAGCTGAATTAGAGTATTTTTAGTAATAATTGTTGGGCATCATAAATCCGAATCATTGTAAGTTGAAGGTTACCTGTATTCTTTAAATTAATGACATTTTTTAAAAAATGTTTTATTGTTTTATGTGCCATTTTTCTTATATATAATCCTTATCTGCTGAATTCTTTATTATAGTGGAATTATCCCAATCAATTTGGATGTTCCTTTCAAGGCAATGTTGCATAGTTCTGTATTATTTTTGTCTGTTGCAATACAGTGGTGACTCGCAATTCGACATTTGAGTTTTGTGGGATGGCGCATGCGCGTGCATGGAATTGTGTGAAGTCATTTGCTATTTGTCAGTTCTTTTTGGGCTAATTTGGTGTTTATCCATGTTGTTTGTGTTAATTTTCAATTTTTGATTTTTCAGAAAGTAAAAAATTTGTAATAATTATTATTTTTTGAGTGAAATATAAGGATGGGTTCAAAGAACTGACCAGAGGAATAATTCTGAAAAGAAGAACACTTGATTGAGCAGAAATGAAGAAAAAAATGTAGAAAAAGTGCAGAAAGGTAGAACAATTAAAATGTTCCTAGGATAACTGTGGCCACGTTTTGCAACACAGTAGGAATAATTCCGAAAAGAACACTTGATTGAGCAAAGAGACAAAGAAAAAAATTGTAGATAACTAATTAAAATGTAACAACGTTTTGCAACAGAGAGAGAGAGAGAAGATTATGGGTGCTAGGATGTGTGCAGGAAGACTTCATTCCAACATCCAAGGGCTAATAAATCGTGTGTTTTGTATAAAATAGTGTTTTTTGTAATTTAGTGTGTTATACAATAATAAAACACATGTAATAAAGTGCATTTTGTAATTTAGTGTGTTATACAAAATAGTAAAACACATATAATAAAGTAAATATTATTATACAATAGCAAACCACATATAATAAAGTAAATAATATAGTGTATCTATTGTATTGTGTATAAAATAGTGTATTTTGTAATTTAGGTATACAATAGTGTGGTGTATAAAATAGTGTATTTTGTAATTTAGTGTGTTATACAATAGTAATATGTATAGTAAAGTAAATAATATACGTCGATATACAATAGTAAAACACATATAATAAAGTAAATAATATAGTGTATCTCTCTCACTTCACCTGTAAGTTAGAAGAGTATGATGGGGACCGATAACGAATTAATCTATTTTACATAGTATTATATGGGAAATATTGTCCTGCAATTCGACAGTTTCTCAATTCGACATTATTTCAGTGATGGATTACTAATGAATTGCGAGGCACCACTGTATCATGTTTGTGCTGCTGAATTCTTTCAATCATTTGTTTTCTAGTGATTTCCATATATCCCATATTGTTATTGTCAGTAGCATCATATATTGGGATCTTGTATACTCTGACTTTGATTGGTCTAAGCTCTTTGTCATTCCTAATTTTATTCTATACTGTGAGCAAAGGATGCATGTATCCTTCTTTCAGCATGGGAGTATCTCATTGATCAAATTAAGGGAGAATATGATTGACCACTTTTTTAAAATATTGTTATTAGTTTAATTATATTAATGTTTTTCATATGTTTTGTATGATTTTTATTGTATCTATTTCTAATTATATATAACTTCAAGTGTTGGGATAATTTTATGATTTTTAATTTAAAAATGTTATATTCTGTCATTTTTAAAAATACTCTGTTCCAATGTTTAAAATAATGTTCTTGTATTCTAATTTTAAATTAATTGCACTGAGGATGGGCTTTCATAACTGAAAGTAATTTGCTTATAAAAAAGAATTTTATTTTGATTTACTTTTAAGCTTGTTTTTGTTATTTATATTTGTTTGATGAATATTATATATAAGAAGACAAAGCACTAATTTAGACAAAAATATTTAATCAACTAAAAATAATAAATACATAACATTTTTGGCTTGACAAAGCCATTATCAGCATTACAACAAGTTACTCAACTGTGAAATGGAAGGCAGAAGAGTTCTGAAAGAATAGAACATTGTACCTGATGATAGCGTAACTGCTGAAAATGTTCGTGTTATTTTTCTTAAATAAAAAATGTTTTGATTTTGCTTAACTGCTAATAGTGCTGGAATTTCTGTAATTGAAATCTTTAAGTTTAAGCAGTAGAACTGTCTTATATATGTAGTTCTGAAAAAAGATTTAAAATTAAAAAAAACCTGATAACAAGCAAAGGTTATTTAAAAGATAAAAATAAAATACATAAAATAATATAACAAGCAATAGCTTTTAAATAGCTATTGTCTCGGCCAGATTGGCCGCATGGAAACGCTTCGGCTTTCCACTCTGGAGAACCCGGGTTTGAGTCTCGGGTCCCACCCCTTGAAAATATTTATCATTGGGTCCGGGCCCGCCCCGTCGATCCCCGTCCTCCACAATCCGGCTAACCCCTCCGCAGGGGTAAGCAACCTGTGGAAGGGCTTGTTTCGCCCCGCCACTTAGTACTCTTACTCGTCGATCCCCGTCCTCCACAATCCGGCTGACCCCTCCGCAGGGGTGGGAAACCTGTCGAAGGGCTTGTTTCGCCCCGCCACTTAGTACTCTTACTGAGTACCCCGTCCTCCACAATCCGGCTGACCCCTCCGCAGGGGTGGGCAGCCTGTGGAAGGGCTTGTTTTGTCCCGCCACATAGTATTCTACCTGAATGGAATGTGGTGTCATCTGTTGACCAAAAAAAAAAAATAGCTATTGTTATTATGCAGTTTTTTTATTTTTAAATATTTAAATCTTTTACTATAATTCTTTTTGCATTACATTTTACATTTGTGTTACTTGTAATGCTGATGATGGCTTTGTCAAGCAAAAAATATTACGTATTTGTTATTTTTAGTTTATTAAATATTAAATTAGTTCATTGTTTCCTTATATATTTATATCAAAAGTAAATACTTTTCTATTTTTAATGAATATTATTAATATATGTGTTAAAATAACCTAATAAATTAAATAAAAATGAATATTATTAATATATGTGTTTAATTAATAATCATTTTAAAAATTTGCATTATTTCCATTTATTCAGCATTATTATAAGATTAGCATTTATTATTTTGATATTAAAATAACATATTAGCAAATATTACTTTTAAATTTATATATTATTTTTTGAAATTTTCGCATATATAAAAAAATAAAAAATTATAATAATAGGAAATGAATTTTGGCAATAAATAGTTAAAATAAATGAAAAAATTTAATAATAAAGTATATTACTTGCTTAGATTCTTAAATAAGTAAATAAAACAGCACTAAATAGCAAGAATAAGTTTTTCTTTACAAAATTTTTGACCAATAACAGATATTAAATTTTATTAGGAAGTTTTTCTATTTTCTTTCCCAGTTTTTTACATTGTTCTCCAACTAGAAATTAATAATTGGAAGAATCATTCATTTTGTGGTCATCCATGATAAAATCAGCTAACAGATGAAGAATGGAGGTTGACTTACTGAGCTGACCACACAAAAAAATTGTAGATATGAAATCTGGATTTGATTTCTGGATCTTTCATATGGAAGTCTGTTTAGTATACTTCTCTGTGGCAAGTCAGCCAATTAATACTTTCACTAAGAAAATTGCTTTTTAGATTGAATAAAGTTAAATTAAAAGCAATTTCAATCTAATAAGCAATTATTGAAGAAACTTTGTTGTTATTTTGTACATAAATGATATACTTTGTTGGTATTTTAGCATATTTGAGTGAGAAATGCATGATAATTTTTTCAGTTTAAATTAATGATAATTTTTATCCTCAGTTGGGATTCACTGTAAATAAAAATTTTATTCTATTAACATTTCAGTTTTATTTTAAATGGAATACAGGTAATCCTCGACTTACAACAGGGTTTTGTTTCCAACATCTCCGTCGTAAGTTGATTCTGATGTAAGTCAAGGACTTTTTTAATTCTTGATTTGTTTGATTTCTGTTTTAATATTTTCATAAATTAGGTTTCTATTTAACTTAAAACAGCTAAAAATGTATAAATTTACATAAACATTTATAAATTATTTATTAGCACACATACAATTAAATACATAAATACAAAATTAAGAAAGTAAACTTTAAGAAATTAAGAAATTTTTTCATCAGTAGTGTTATTTCTCTTACTGAACATGATAGGATTACAATATACAAAAATTGCAACGAGAGAAACAAACATTTCAACTGCTGATTAGCAACTAACATGCCAAAAACAGTGATAAGTTAGAAGTGTGAATCAGACTAGTGGCTATTCTGTATTGTTGAAAAGCTTAACTTGCCTTTCAATAATACATAATAATGAATGGCAACATTGTGATGCATACACAAAAGCAACATGTTATATGTATGTATATGTAGACAGCAAAGTTGAATTAGAGAATTTTTAATAATAATTTTTGCCCATTGTAAATCAAAGACTACCTGTGTACTTAAAATATTTTTGTAATATAAAGTATAGGTGTCCCTCACTTTATGCGATTAATTGGTTCTATGAAATAATTGTGTAAGACGAAATCACATAAAGTGAGTTGAATTTAGCATGGGTGAGATAGAGATAGGGAGTTTCTTCAGAAGGATAAAAAAAATGAAAACTTTACACCTGTGAGCAAAAGCAGTTTTAATGAATGAATTATTTAAACTTATAAACAAAATACACAAATTTTAATCAATGAATGGTTAGATGAATAAATTTAATTAATACAATATCATAAACACCTAAACACTACATACATCTGACAGTCTTCAATCTGATGATGAATCGAATGTGTATGTTTGAGTCTGAATCATCACTTTCCTGCTCTTGTGTTATATGCTGATGATCTTCAACTTTTTAATGAAACAGTCGAGACTCAGTTTATGGACAACATTCTTCCTTTCTCTATAAAGCTCTTTGCAGCAAGCCAAAGAATTCTGAATTTCTTGCAACTTTGGCAGTTTAATCTCATTAGGATCATTTTCTTCAATTATTCTGATGGCACTCTCAATGTGTGTAAAAAATCCAAAGAATTCTGAATTTCTCGCAACTTTGGCAGTTTAATCTCATTAGAATCATTTTCTTCAATTATTCTGATGGCACTCTCAATGTGTGTAAAAAAAATTCAGTCATTCGTTTTGTTGTAAACTATTTAATGGGTTCAGCAACAAACGGCTCCTGATTTTTGGAAATGGAAAACATCATCATTCATTTTGTTTTCCATTTCCAGAAGCTCTTCATTATTGAGCTCTGATAAGTGGGACTCAAGCAGTTCATCCACATTTGTCTCATCTACATGAGACAATTTTTAAATGAAATTTTTTTTAAATTAAAAAGTTAATTTGTTTTTAAAATTGCATTATAGCGAAAATGCATAAAATGAGATCACGTATAACGAGGGATACCTGTAAATGATATTTTAATAACAAGTGAATGTTCAGAATATGCATCACAATTTTTAAATGAAATTTTTTTTAAATTAAAAAAAAATTTGCTTTTTAAAATTGCATTATAGCGAAAATGCGTAAAATGAGATCACATATAACGAGGGATACCTGTAAATGATATTTTAATAACAAGTGAATGTTCAGAATATGCATATATATTTAACAATGGATGGAAATACAAGTATTGATGATGATAATGATAATGTTGAATGTTCAGAGTTTACAATATTTTTAATAGTATAAATAAAGCATTATATTGATTTTTAAAATACAAGGGGACTTGGTTGACTGTGATTCACTGATTTGACAAAATTTTGCAGGATAGTTGCTGTATGTGTATTGATTCATCTGACAAAAGTTTAGGTATAGACACTCAACCAGTTCTTTTTTAATAAATTTTTTAAATTTCATGATTTTTGACATTTCCCTTTAATTACCATAATTTCATTAAAAAATTTTAACATTTGAAAAACTGCTTTGGTAGCATAGCGAATTGTTATGCAATAATGTGGGTACCAGTTCCAATAAAAGTTTTAAATATAAGCAAAAATAATTTTTATTTAAATTTATTAATTTTTAATATTATTTGTTATATTCATCTTTTTTTGTGATAACTACACTACTACTTAAATAAAAACACAGTACTTCTTTCAGTAAAGTATCAAACTAAATTTATTAGCTTAAATACAACTGCAAGAAGTGCTGTGTTTTTATTTAAGTAGTCTTAGTTGAAGCAGTTTAATGGTATTGTTAACTACATTACCCTCCAAAAGTTAAGCATGGGTATGAAAATTGAGTAGCATTGGTAAAGTGTTCAATAAATTTACTTCAAAATGCAGACAGGTATCATATGAACAACAATATTCTCAAAACAAATAAACAAATCAATACCTGCTTTAGTAACAAGGGAAAAAATGATGATAAGACATTTCTCATTATGACTCATGTTGGGGTTCATATAAACAATACAAATAATGGTTTAATATGTCCTCTTAAATGAATGCATGCTTGCACTGACAGTTTATGCCTTTGATGAGATGATCAAGTTGTTCTAAAGGCAATAATTGCTGCTACTCTTTAAGAACAGTTAGCATTCATAGTGTGTACTAGGAGGTTGTTAGTGAGCAGCTATAGCTCTTCTGAGAGATCTCACACATGCTCTACAGAATAAAGATCAGGAGAGCATGCTGGCAAACACATCCATTGTATACTTTGTTCCAAGAGGTCATCCACCAATCATGCTTTGTGTGGGTAGGTATTATCATCCATTAGAAGAAAGTGTAGACTTACTGTGTCTGCACAAGGTCTGAAATAGGAGTCAAAAACTCCATCCTGATATCTCACTGCTGTCACACAGCCACCTGTAAACACATACCTGGTCCCAGCCTTTCTCCATATCTCAGTCATCTGTTGGCTGATACCAGAGAAAATTGAGACTCATTTGTAAATAGGTTATTGCTCCATTGATCAATGGAGCAATATCCAGTTTACAAATGAGTCTCAATTTTTCTATCCATATCCGTACTTTGGTCCAGTTGATATGCTCAATACTCCACTGTAATCAATTAGTCACATCTGTGCCTAGTCTGCACTGGCACACACGTTAATGGCCACCATCGAGGCCTTGTCTATGAAGCCTTCAACACACAATACTTGTTGATACAGGCCTTTCTATGGCTGCTGTAAGGTGTTCCCATAGAACAAATGCTGTTGCTTGACAGTTATGTCTTGCCAGCAAACACAACTAGTCATTGGAAGGGGTTGTCACTCTAAGACAGTCTAAAACAAATCTTCTGATGACTCTCTCTGTACTCTGGAACTATGTCCATAACTGTGAGATTCCAGAATGGCTAATGTCAATGTAATGTGCCACTTCTTCGATAGATTGACTACTCTAGTCTACCAACGGCTTGCCATCGTGTTACATCATCCAGATATCTTCTTAGTAGCATAATGATGATAATGTTTCATGCCACTTCTACGATAGATTGACTACTCTAGTCTACCAACAGCTTGCCATCGTGTTACATCATCCAGATATCTTCTTAGTAGCATAATGATGAAAATGTTTTTTTGATTTTCTTTGAACTGTTCTCAATTGCAGTGGTAAATGACAAAGGAAAACACACTTTTTATCCAATTCCTAGTAAATACAATTTCAGAATAGGAAGAATGAATCTATACAGCTCTCAAGCAATATACAGTGCCTTCCAAAGTTAAGCACAAAATGCAAATTTGAAGTTAGCTACAACCAATGGTATTTTTTGCTGAAATTAGGGTGGCATTCCATCAAAATATACAAATATTAAAAAGTTTACAATATAATGATTGGACCAGTCCAAAAAATGCTAATGTCATTGGTTGTAGCTATCTTCAAATTTGCATTTCCTGCTTAACTTTGGAAGGCACTGTATATTGCTTGAGAGCTGTATAGATTCATTTTTCCTATTCTGAAATTATATTTACATGTAATAATAATAATAATAATAATAATAATAATAATAATTAAATACATCATTGTTTCATATTTTAAAGCAGTGGTTCCCAATCAAGGATGCTTGCACTCCTTGGGGATGCAATATAACATTTCAGAAGTATATTATGCTATTATTATATTTCTAAAATAATTGTTTTCAGCATTTCCAGGCTATTCCAGTGAGATTGCATAGACATTTTTCTCACTGCAGGGTCCAATAACTCAAAATGCCCGGTTAACATTCAAGATAACTAGTGAAATTGCCAGATCAGTGCTCCTCAAGGCTCGCCTCCACAGCATCTGCACTTCCTGTGCATACGCATGTGGTACTGGATAATTTACTAAAGGCCAAGGGGATATGGGGACCAAAAAGGTCTTTAAAGCAGTTGGGAACAAATGCTTTAGAAAAATTATTTTATTTTGTATTTTATTCTATATTTATGAATATATTACAAATACTTTTATAGTTACTTTTATTATAATAATTTTATAGTTACTTTTATATAATTTTACCTCAAAAATTTTTTTAATAAGAAAGCAGTGGTTCCCAATCAAGGATGCTTGCACTCCTTGGGGATGCAATATAACATTTCAGAAGTATATTATGCTATTATTATATTTCTAAAATAATTGTTTTCAGCATTTCCAGACTATTCCAGTGAGATTGCATAGACATTTTTCTCACTGCAGGGTCCAATAACTCAAAATGCCCGGTTAACATTCAAGATAACTAGTGAAATTGCCAGATCAGTGCTCCTCAAGGCTCACTTCCACAGCATCTGCACTTCCTGTGCATATGCATGTGGTACCGGATAATTTACTAAAGGCCAAGGGGATACGGGGACCAAAAAGGTCTTTAAAGCAGTTGGGAACAAATGCTTTAGAAAAATTATTTTATTTTGTATTTTATTCTATATTTATGAATATATTACAAATACTTTTATAGTTACTTTTATTATAATAATTTTATAGTTACTTTTATATAATTTTACCTCAAAAATTTTTTTAATAAGATTCATATTTGCCTTTTTTACACTGAAATGGTAAAATTATATTATGATTCCTCGATACATATAGTATTTATTTATCAAAAGAATTTTTGATGTGAAAAGTAATTTGTATAATATATTCATTAGTATACAAAATAAAATAAATAAATCATTATTTCCTTTTAATAAGATTCATATTTGCCTTTTTTACACTGAAATTATATTATGATTCCTCGATACATATAGTATTTATTTTTACATAAAGTAATTTGTATAATATATTCATTAGTATACAAAATAAAATAAATAAATCATTATTTCATACTTTAAAGAAATTAATCATTATTATTATTTTTTTGAGTGTAAATACAAATTCAGAATTGGAAAATTAATCCATACAATTCTCAAACAATATAGTCATCATGGAAAAAGATGAATCTAAAGAAATATTAAAAATAAATAAAATTTAAACAAAAATTACTTTTACTGAGTGATATCAACCTGCAAAATTTTGTCCAAATCAGTGAGTCACAGTCAACTGGATCCCCTTGTTAGTTCATTTTAAATACATATATATATTTATTTAAAGAATAAAAACAGTTTACTCCAAAACTAGCTCTTTATGGCAAAATCAAACTTTTATTAATAACATTATTACTTAAACAACAGCACTTACTGCAGTTGAGGATAATCTTAAAATTTTTTATTCAATATATAATAGCTAACGTTTTTGGTATTCAGTACCATCTTCAGGGTAGATATTTGAATATATTTTGAACTGTCGGAAGTTTGAAATATGTTCAAATATCTAGCCTGAAGATGGTATTGAATACCGAAACCATTAGCTATTAGATATTGAATAAAAAATTTTAAGATTATCCTCAACTGCAGTCGTTGTTGTTTAAGTAATAATATCATTAAGGAGAAAAAGCAGTTATTTGAAAATATGTATTTATTAATAACATTTTCAATTACTTTCACATTTTGTTTTCAGCTTATAAATTCTAACAATCATTTAAAAAGATCAGAACATTTTATGTGTTTTTAAAAAGAGCTTGTACTTCACATTTCTTTAAAAAATATGTACACAATTTTTATTCTTATAGCTTTTTTCATGCACTTATATTATAACACCAAAAATCTAAAATTTTTTTCATTTTGTAGAACCAAGTTTTCCTTCATTTACATATACATGTAGCTGTCATATGCACTTTGAAAATAAAAATGCATTCCACCAGGTGAATGGGAGATTTTTCAATCAAGTTCATGTGTATTATGTTGTTTCCCAGTTTTTTCTTTTGAATCTATTTCTTCTTTGTTATTCTAGCTTCTCTTCTGTTTTCCATGGGGAATTTCTGTTCTGTTCTTTTCTTACTCCTGCTTTTCTGGAAGGTACACTATTTCCACAACTGTAGCCAGATATGCAATAAAAACAATGAAAAACTCTACTGTGTAAAACAAAATAATCTTTGGATTTTTGGTGTTATGAAAATAATTGCATAAAAAAAAGCTGTAAGAAAGTTGATAGAAATTGTGCACTGCACAGTTTCTAAAGAAATACAAAGCAAAATTTAGGATTTTGTTTTAAAATTATATAAGAAAAAAAAAACCTCTATTTTTTTATGATTGTTAGAATTTATGAGTAGATGATGATGAAATAGGAAAGTAATTGAAAATGCTATTAATAAATATTCAATTTTGCCATAAAGAGCTAGTTTTGAACTATGATTGTGTATATAAAGACAAAGGGAGAAAGAGAAATGTAATTTCAATTAAAAAAAATGCAAAGGAAAATATGCATTTCTTTGCACACTTAAATTTCTGCATACTTGTTTAGTTAGTGTAATATATTTTCAAAAGAAAGAAAATTCTTTACAAAGTACTTATGATAGTATCATAAGTACTTTGTAAGTTTATATATATATATTGGGATGAATTGGTAAACAATAGCACTTTTATTTATATATATATAAAAACTTTCTTTTTTTTTAAACTGATATAAATAGCATATAATGACCATTCTTAACATATAGAAATAAAAGTGCTATTGTTTACCAATTCACCCTCAGCTTCATATATAATCAGGAGATTATAAAGATGAAAAATTCTACTAAGTATGACTGACTAAACTAAAACTAAAATAACATGTACATTGGAAAAAATATAAGTTATGTACATTCACTCCATGTTCTGTGTACACACATTCTATTTTTTTATTGTATGTGTTATTTTAGTTTAGGATGGTAAATCTTATTTCACTCTTAATTCTTCAAAGCTAAACTCATATATAGCCTATTGACTTTTTTCATAAAAAAAATTATACTTAGTTTGAATTTTTCATATTGCGTGATCACTTGACTATATATGATACTGAGGATGAATTGGTGTGAATGCAAAAGTACTGTTATTTCTGTAGCCTATTGACTTTTTTCATTAAAAAAATTATACTTAGTTCGAATTTTTCGTATTGCGTGACCACTTGACTATATATGATACTGAGGATGAATTGGTGTGAATGCAAAAGTACTGTTATTTCTATATGTTTATAATGGTTAGAATGGAAACTGACTGTTTATATCTAACCACTTTATAGTATTTTTTTTTATTAGAAAAATAAATTTAAATTTATTTGATATTTTAAAACTAATATTCCATTTAGGTTTATTATGCCAAGAAAAAACGCAGAGCACAACAAACTCAAGGTGAAGACACTAGTCATAAAAAAGAAAGAAAATTATATAATGATGGCTATGATGATGATAATCATGATTATATTATTAGAAATGGAGAAAAGTTCCTTGATAGATATGAAATAGATTCATTAATAGGAAAAGGTTCATTTGGTCAGGTAATTATTAAAATTATTTAAAATTTTTTTTTATGTATGTAGATATTTAAAACTGCTTAGTCTGATTCTTCTTTATCATTATTGACTGCCAATAAATAAGACTTAAAATCAAAATGCTTTTTTTTTCAGATTAACTGCTATGATTATTTTTTAATTTCTGAAATTATCTTCTTTCTTTAGATAATTAGAATATTTAAAATTACATCATAAAATAAATTTAATCCATAATTCTTTAGATAAATAATCTTGGTTTTTAAACTTTTAAGTTGTAAATTACTTAATACTTAATACTTTATATAGATTTGTGTTGTATTAAAAATAAACAGAATAATTGAAAACTTTTATTTAAGTTGAAAACTTTTTCAGTTAAGTCCTCTTCATTTGCTAACTATAATAGAATGAAAATGCAAATACATAGAACAAACAAAAATTCTATTTCAAATATTTAAGAATTTTTGCTTTTAAAAATTCTAATATTTAACTTTAATTAATATAATTAACACAAAATAACATTAAATACTCAAAATAGAATTTTTATTTGTTCTATATATTTTATATTTTTGTTCCATTTTAGTTAGCAACAGAAGAGAACTTAACAGCTGTAAATGTTTTTGATGCAAATAAATAAGAGTTTTCAGCTATCCTGCATGTAGGCTTATTTTGTGTTAAAGAATTTGCAAAGCACAGTACTAGGAATTGATTAATTTATTTTATTTTTATTTAAAGTACAAATTCAAATAAATAAATACAGCTAAAACTCTCTATAATACAGTAAATGGAGTCCAAAATATCACATCATAGTGTAAGCAGAATTGCATTAAGACTCTTGTATATTTTTGACATCAAACTTTGTATATACAGTGATACCTCGGTTCACGAACATAATTCTTTCCTTGACCCTGTTCGTGATCCGAAAAGTTCGTAATCCAAATCAATTTTTCCCATTGCAATTAATGTACAACTGAATTCTAAGCAAAAGCATACTAAAAAATTATTAAAATTATATGCAATTACATTCTTTTTAAATTTGAAATTCAAATCAAACAGATCATTTGTAGGCATTTATTATTAATGTTTTGAAATGGTTTAGATCTCTTAATTATCCAAGTCAAAAAACATGAGTTGAAGTTTAGCCAATAGATCAAAAAATAATAAGGATAATAAATAAATTAATTTTAAAATATTTAGATTTTGATTACAATAGCTTGGAATTGGGTTAATTTTGAGTTGTAGAAAATCACCAATAATAGTAGTACCCAAGACGAATGCATGTACCTATATCATAAAATCATACACTATTGTGCATTTTTATCTTAAATGACTAATAATAGATCTGTTTTCTGGAAATTTACAAAAGGACAATGTTTTGGATGAAAATAAATTCTGGTTAATTACATTATATGCAGAATTACATTATAGTGGATATCATTTTAACCAGTACTAGCTGTATATATACTGACATACTTCAGTAATATGGCAGTTATGTTCCAGACCACTGCTATAAAAAGCAAATCAGCAAAATTTACTAAAGGACAATGTTTTGGATGAAAATAAATTCTGGCTAATTACATTATATGCAGAATTACATTATACTGGATATCATTTTAACCAGTACTAGCTGTATATATACAGACATACTTCAGTAATATGGCAGTTATGTTCCAGACCACTGCTATAAAAAGCAAATCAGTCTTTTTCATTTGATAATGCATATAAAAGTCTAAAAAAATATTTACTCTGTGATTCAAGTGCACAATAGTGCTAAGGTTAAAAAACACTACTGAATGGCCACATGGTAATATATTTACTTATTAACTTGGAAGATTCAGGTTCAATTCTGGGTCTCACACCTTCAATTTATCAAGAGAGGTCTGGGTTCAGGCCTAACTTGTTGAATACCATCCTTCAACTCTCCATTTGATCCCATTGTGGGTGTTTCTCAGCCTATGATGGACTCCTTGCTATTAGATATAGACTATCACAAGTGTGATTTGGTGGGTTAACTGAAACTGACCTAATTGTATCTAATACTGCCATATTGTTGGCCGGATTGGCCACGTGGAAATGCTTTGGCTTTCCACTCTGGAGAACCTAGATTCGAGTCTCAGATCCCATCCCTTGAAAATATTTATCATGGGGTAATGATTTTTTAATATTATAACAAATGATGTCACAAGTGTGATTTGGTGGGTTAACTGAAACTGACCTAATTGAATCTAATACTGCCATATTGTTGGCCAGATTGGCCACGTGGAAATGCTTTGGTTTTCCACTCTGGAGAACCTAGATTCGAGTCTCAGGTCCCATCCCTTGAAAATATTTATCATGGGGTAATGATTTTTTAATATTATAACAAATGATAAGAGCTGAATTCCTTAGTATGAACCAGAAACAAAGCAATAGTTATTTGAATATCATCATTCTTATTCTCCCAGAAAAAAAAAATTCAAAATTCAGCCCTCAGCTGGAAAGTGTATACTCCCAGTTTTTTGAAATTATCAGGGCATCATTCACATAGCATTCATGCCTAATGATACCACAATAACCTTTATTGCTTATATGAACACTATAAAAAGATTAAAGCAAAGAATCAATTATATCCTAAAATGGCACAAAAACAATGATTTTGCGACACAACCATGCAGATCCCATGTTAACACTCTCACTTCTTCAGCATTATAGTTTTTGGGTTTTGAAGTTTTATAATACCTCCATTACAGCCCTGATTTAGCTCCATCAGATTTGTTTATTTGGAGCTCTCAAGAAACATTTAAAAGGAACTCATATCACCTCATATGAAGAAATTCGGTCTGCAATAAGACAGTAGTTCAGAAGAAAACTGAAGAATTTTATAGCAATCCATTCTAAAAGCTTGTTCAGTATTGGAGGCATTATATCATATTGTAAGGTGATTATGTAAAGTAATATTTTATCAGAATAAAAGTTGACTATTTAAGCTAATGGAATTAATGTAAACACAAAGGTATTTCAAATAAATACCTTTCCAAAATAATAATCTTTGCTTGTAAATTGCATATTAAAGTAATTCTATTAGTTTGCTTTATTTAAATTAGACAATTCAGATTTAAGAAGAAATGTTATAATCTTAAACTTTCAAGTTCTGCTGCTCATAAAATAACAAATATATATAATTCAATAAATATTTTAATAATACTAAGCAATAATGGTTAAAACTCTTAATTACAGCACTATTAAGCAGTCCAAACAGTCTACTAACTAAACTTTTTTATTTCGAGAGAAACGTTTTCAGCTGTAGCACAACCATCCTCAACTCTAACACTTTTAACAGTCTAAAACAAAAGACGTTCTAAATTCCAAATCACAGATTGTTAAGATTCTAATACAGAAATCATTTAAATTTTCAAAAACAATCTTTTTTAAACAATTAATAGCACAAAACTTAAAATTTGGGGACATTTACAGAAAACATATTTAATAAACTATACATTTAATAAAATTTAATAAAAACAAAACAATGCAGTAAAGTTCTGTTTTTTGTGCCTTAAGTCACACGCTCATGTTACCACCTTAGGCAAATTTCCATGCATTTGAAATTGTCTCTTTTTCTTTCTCATTAATTATGTTCTCTTGGCGACTTCCCTGGTATATATGCAGGTTTTCCACTGTACTCAGCTCTGCAGGTTCAGTAATGTTGTCGATTACTCTAGCTTCACTGTTCTCTTGGCGACTTCCCTGGTATATATGCAAGTTTTCCACTGTACTCAGCTCTGCAGGTTCAGTAATGTTGTCGATTACTCTAGCTTCACTCCATTTGATGTTCACGTCATGTTCATAAGCACGTCTTTATAGCATTGTTGTCAGGTTCCCAACATTTATATCACGCTTGTGTTCTTTCAGTCTGTCCTTCAAGTTCCTCCGCATTGCCCCTATGTATACTTCCCTGGTCTCTTTATCTGCACTGTTTATAGAAAACCGGAAGCAACTCCGGTAATTATTCCAAGATGGTCCAATGACAGATGGGCATATAAAAAAGCAGCATTAAGAGCTTATATAACTAAGGCTATTTTGCATTGTAGTGCAGACACCCTGATGAAGGAAGAAATACAAAGAATTATGAAGATAGTACAGAGACATGGATATTGCGGAGCAGTGGTTTGGAAACAACTCAAAGAAATTGCAGAGCGAGAGCACATGCCATTTTTGAAGCTCTCAAAAAGGAACTGATGGAAGCCAAAATACCGTGGAAGAATTGTCTTGGTTTTGCATTTGATAATGCTAATGTCAACATAGGTGTACATAATTCTGTGAAAACACATATAGCAAATGAAGCTCCATGGGTTTATTTCAATGGATGTCCATGCCACATGGCTCATAACTGTGCAAAGAAAGCTAGTGCAAAATTCTGTGAAGTTTCATGTTTTGATATTTCAGATTATTTAGTTGATCTCTATTATTGGTTTGACTACTCATCAAAACGTAAATCTTCTTTGGAAGGATATTATAAATTTGTTGACTTGGAGAGCAGGAAAATGTCTAGTCGCTGGATCAGTTTAGAAATGGCTATGCCACTATGCTGGCTTGCAAAGCTATTTTTTATTAGAGAAGATTGTACAAAGAAAGCTAGTGCAAAATTCTGTGAATTTTCAGGTTTTGATATTTCAGATTATTTAGAGTACTTCCCTGGTCTCTTTATCTACACTGTTTATAGAAAACCGGAAGCAACTCCGGTAATTATTCCAAGATGGTCCAATGACAGAACATATTTTTTCCATTTAATGATACTCTACTTCAGCATGCACAATTTGTTGACTTTCGAAATCAAGCTAATGCACGATTTGAAAATGTGCAATACTTTGTCAAGAGGTTTGAAACTTTGTTAGCAGATATTGATTGTAATGAGTTATATGATGAATTTATTGAGTTAATGAAGCAGATGCGGAATAAACATATTGAGGAAGGCAACTTAACATGTCATGATGCAGATATATTTTTTAAAAGTACCAGATGTTTTTATCAAACAGCAGTGGCATATTTTTTCCATTTAATGATACTCTACTTCAGCATGCACAATTCGTTGACTTTCGAAAGCAAGCTAATGCACGATTTGAAAATGTGCAATACTTTGTCAAGAGGTTTGAAACTTTGTTAGCAGATATTGATTGTAATGAGTTATATGATGAATTTATTGACTATAAAATCATGACACTTCCACATGATATTGAAATGAGCATCAAATGTGATTCTGGAACTATAGATGTACTTAGGATGGATTTGCTATGGTTCTTACTATCAAAACAATTGAAGCCATCTGGGAATCTACAATTCAAAAATTTTAGTAGGATTGCTATGTTAATATTGACATTACCCCATTCAAATGCTGATTCAGAAAGGGTTTTTTCTGTCATTAAAAAAATCAAGACAGATAGCCGGAGCACACTGAACAATGAGACACTATCAAACTTAGTGTGTGCAAAGATTAACAAATTTTCTAAAGAAGCATGTTATAACATGCAGATTAGTGATAGTGCACTAACAAAATGTAAATCAGCTACGTGGATATACAATAAAGCACACAAATTTGAAAGAATGAACATATGCATATCATACATCAAAAAATGAAAAATAAATAATTTGTCCAACAAATGACCTGTATGTCCAGCATTTTGACTCATTGTGTCCAGCAAATGAAGTGTGAGACCTTGGGGGTCTATATTTATGGACTGCTTAATAGTGCTGTAATTAAGAGTTTTAACAATTGTGTATCTACTAAAGCAGTATAAAAACTTGTAGTTATTTAAGCAATAATGTTTTTGGCCTTCTATAACCACACTCAGCTGCATTTAACAAACTATAATTTGTTATTTGCAGTCATAGAGGTGTCAGGACTGTGATCTACGAAATGTACATAACATGCGGCTCATGGATCCGAGGCTTGACGGGGTCCGGAACCAGAACACAGTACAGCACTTTTCTATTCTTAACTATTTTATTCAAGCAATAATGTTTTTGGCCTTCTATATGACCACACTCAGCTGCATTTAACAAACTATAATTTGTTATTTGCAGTCATAGAGGTGTCGGGACTGTGATCTACGAAATGTACGTAACATGTGACTCGTGGATCCGAGGCTCGACGGGATCCAAAACCAGAACACAGTACAGCACTTTTCTATTCTTAACTATTTTATTCAATGGAAAGATTAGAATCGATAGTAAGAAGAGAATGAAACAAAACTCTATGCATAATATCTGGGGGAAGGGGTCTGCGATATCCTACCTGGGAGAGAGTGAGAGCTTCAGTGATGACGATCTGGAAGAGTACTGTCCTCAATGCACTTAGAAACAGATCGTTGTCTTCCGCACCTGTCTTTGGTTTCCTTTCCTGTGCACTGCCTCAGGTACCGCTTGTCCGCTTCAACCAGATGCGGGAGACGTCCTCCTCTCCTCTCTCACAATGTACAGTGCACCTGTCTTTGGTTTCCTTTTCTGTGCACTGCCTCGGGTTCCGCTTGTCCGCTTCAACCAGATGCGGGAGACGTCCTCCTCTCCTCTCTCACAATGTACAGATTTTATACAGGGTGCGCGAGCTAAATCCGGACAAATTTCAAATTGAAT